>CAUYQV010138471.1:0-30170 GCA_963574575.1 Galagoides demidoff
GAAAGATAGCATTGTATCAGCAACCAAAATAGAAAGTACCTATCAATATAGCTTTAACAAGAGCTGTGCAATTTTTTTGAATACATAATCATTTGCTACTTGTTTGTTACAGAATACACTAGACAAAATACAAATAGCAAATAAATATTTTTCCTTATTATGTTTTTACCAAAGTCTAAAAAAATAGACAACTAATATATATATTTTGTCTTGACAAAATAAGAAAATGACATAAAGGCTATATTAACCAGTTTGATGAAAATATTTCAAATTGTATATGAAAACACCACACTGTACCCTATGATTGCATTAATGTACACAGCTATCATTTAATAAAAAAAAGAAAAAATGGCTTACTCAATTGCTTGCTAAAATAAAAATTAAACAAATTTCCCCAGAGGAATTTTATCAGGACCCGAAGTCCCATTACATAAAATTTAAAAATGCCCATGACAACTTTAAAAAACAATAGAACAAAGAAAAACCAAACCACTTTAAGATATCAACTAACTCTACTAAGATTAGCCCACATCACAAAGTCCCAAAACTGCAGATGCTGGCATGGATGTTGAGAGAAGGGAACACTTCTACACTGCTGGCGGGACTGCAAACTAATACAATCTTTATGGAAAGATGTATGAAGAATCCTCAAAGAACTAAAATTAACCTTCAGTTTGATCCCGCAATCCCATTAGTAGAAGAACAAAAAATATTTTACCACAAAGACTTTTGTAATAGAATGTTTATTGAAGCTTAATTCATAATTGCCAAGTCATGGAAGCAATCCAAATATCCATCAACCCATGAATGGATTAACAAATTTTGGTATATGTATACCATGCAATACTATTCAGTCATAAAAGATGGAGAATTTACATCTTTTATGTTTACTTCATTGGAGTTGAAACATTCTTCTTAGTAAAGTATCTCAAGTATAGAAAAAAAAATCATTCCATGTACTCAATACGAATATGAAACCAATATGTAGACACACACTCATATGAATGATAAAACACAAATATAGTTTAGAAAGGCAGGGAGGTGAGGAAGAAGAGAGGAGTAAAGGGGGGAGGGCAATTGGCAGGAGGAAGAGGGAGGGGATTTGGTGGAATCTCACCTAATATGAACAATGAAAGTGTATTCAGCATGCCTCCCTGAATGGGAGACTCTCCTACAACTTGAACTTTACTTTGGGTGTGAGAACCTAAAAATGTGTTCTCTCATATTAATTTGAAATTAAAAAGTAAAATTTCATAAGCTAAAAAAAAAAAAAGAAAATATGGCCGATGTTGAAGGGAACAAAAGCAGAACAATGAACAGATGCCAACCCCAACATGTTTCAATTATCAGAAAAAAATAAAGAAGCTAATATAATCATCCTCTATACACTATACACCTTTGAAATTAATAATAAGATAGACATTATGTTTGCTTTTTTGTATTTCATTATATTTAAGAGTTAAAGGACGGATTTTTACATGGATATATTGTGTAGTTGTGAGGACATAACTTTTAGTGTGTATATCAGCCAAATAGTACACACGGTACTCAATAGGTAATTTTTCATCTCTCATTGTTTTCCTACCCCTGACGTTTGAGACTCTAATGTCTATTAGCACACTCTATATGACCATGCATATTCATAGTTTATTTTTTGTTTTTAGGTGAGGACATGCAGTTATGCTATTTTCCATTCCTGAGTTATTTCACTTAGGATAATGAGTAGTTATATCCAGATTGTAGCAAAAGACATCATTTCATTTCTTTTACATCTGAGTCCATATATACTGCTTTCCATGATCTATTTATACCACATTTGCTTATTTGTTCTTTGGTTGGTGGACACTTAGGTTGATTCTATGTCTTTGTTATTGGGAATTGTGCTATGACAAATGTGCAAATAGGCATCTTTTAGACTTAATGACTTCTTTTCCTTTGCATAAATACTCAGGAGTGAAATGTTTCGATAAAATATTAGGCCTACTCTTAATTCTTTCAGAAATATGCATACTACTTTCCATAGTGGTTGCACTAATTTACATTTCTACCAACAGCGTAGAAACATTCCCATTTCACAACATCTGCACCAATCATCGTCTATTGTTTTTTGACTTTTTAATATTAGCCATTCTGACTGGAGTAAAAAAGTATCTGACTATAGTTTTAATTTGCATGTATCTAATGATTAATTAAGCATTTTTATATGTTTGTTGGCCATTAACATATCATATTTTCAAATATATATATTCATATTTTTTGTCCATTTTTTGATAGGGTAATTTGTGTTTGTGTTTTTCTTGTTGAATTGTTTCAGTTCCTTAAGAATTCTGGTCACGAGTTCCTTATTTGTTGCATGACTTATGAATATTTTCTCCCATATTGTAGATTGTCTATTTATTCTGTTGAATATTTATTTTGCTACATAGAAGCTTAATTTCATTGTATCCTATTCGTATACTTTTTTTTAGTGGAATTTGCTTTGGGGAGATTAGTCATACACTATTTGCTGGGTCAACATCAAGAAGTTTTTCCTAGGTTTTCTTCCAGTATTTTTATGGTTCATGTGTTATATTTCAGTCATTTTTAATCCATCCAGATAAAATTTTATATATAGTGATAGATTGGGATCTAGTTTTATTCTTCTGCAAATGGCTATCCAATTTTCCCAGAACCATTTATTGAAAAGGGTATCCTTTCCCATTGTATGTTTTCGTCTGATTTGTCAAATATTATTTGGTTGACGGAATGTTGTTTTATTTCTGGGTTCTCCATTGTGTTTCACTGATTGAAATGTTTGTGTATTTTTAAATCAGTACCATGCTATTTTGGTTACTGTAGCCTTATATAATTTGAAGTTCAGATAAAGTGATGCCTCTTTTTTTTTAGTTTAGTATTAATATGGATTTTTAGTTCCATTTGAATTTCAGAATTGTCTTTTTCTAATTCTGTGAAAAACGATGTTCATATTTTGATACAAACTTTTTTGAATCTATAGATTCCTTTCGGCAGTATGATCAAGAGGATCAATCAATTACAATATTAATGTTTTAATTCACAAGCATGGAATATTTTTTTCATTTGTTTGAATCATAAATGATTTCCTGCATCAGTGTTCTGTAGTTTTCCTTGTGGAGGTCTTCACCTCTTTGGTCACATATTATGTATTCCTAGGTATTTTATTTTGTTTGCTGCTGTTGTGAATGAGATCGAGCTCTTGATTTGGTTCTCAGCTTGGTTATTATTGGTGCATGTAAATGCTACTGACTGATGTATATTTATTTTGTAACTTGAAACTAACTGAACTAATTTATCAAATCTAGAAGGTTTTTAAAGGAATCTTTATGTTTTTCTAGGTATAAGATCATTTCATCAGCAGGCAGAGATAATTTTATACCATTTTTAAAATCCAAATGGAAAGTCCTTTACTTCCTTTCTCTTGCCTGTTTGCTATGGCTGGAACTCCTACCTTTACTATGTTGAATAGAAGTGGGAGTTGAATAGACAGTGGACATTCTTATCTTATTAAAGTTTTTAAAAGGAATGTGTTCAGATTTTCCCCCTTCAGTATCATATTGACTGTGGGATTGTCATATATACCCTCTGTCAGTGCAAATGCGGCCATCCTTAAATGCCCTTGAATGACTTTTCACAGGTGCTTCTTCACCAACTCCCTGTAGAAGTACTCACAACTTCACCTGCAGCACTGGGCTGTGAGTCGAAGATATGTCCATGTCTCCAAGTTTGTTCCCACACACTGGCACTGCTTGGCCTCTGGGGTAGAACCAGGCTCTTCCTAAATAAGATTCAGCCCTGCAGTCCCATCTCTGCCAGAAGGAGCATAAATACCTTTTGCTCACAAGCAGGGAACTCCAGTGATCCAGTTTCCTTTGTCAAAAGGGGTGTTTTGCTATACTGCCATGAGTGTTGGAACTTAGGAAATCTAACAGTTCCCTGTTAGGCTCTTCCTCTGTGGCTCCCGAAGACTGAGGAGGTTCTGTTTTGTGGGTGTTGCAAAGATAGGGAGACAGAAGCACTGAGACTCTGTGGGCAGGACACAGGCCAACAATGAGCCACAACCACTGTGGCACCCACTGCTTCAGTTCAAGCATGAGGTCATGGCGACTAACACTGCACATGGTCACAGGCAGTACTCTTACCTTAAGAGGTTCCTAAATGTCTGTCTACAATGCTGCTTGGGATCTTGAGGGTAGAGGGCCTATCCCACAATGTGGAAGACAGCAGTCTTCTGCAGGGGTGAAGGGAGCAAAACAAAACACCCTCACCTGCTCTTTCCAAGCAACTCCAATTTCCTCAAGGGTCAATCACTGACATATTCCGGTTTCTTTCTTATTCTTCACCTCACTTTTTTCTTGTGAGATTGTTGCTATGTTCTAGCACTCTTTCCTTAATATTGCATGTAGGCCATGCTTATTCACTCTTATTCACCTATAACTTAATTATTATTTTCTGAAGAGAACTGGTAACTTGTGTCTCTAGTTAGCCATCTGCAAATAAAACAACCTAGGATAAACAAGATAGAATTCAGGAAATTTTAGAAAGAAAAGAATAAATATCTGAAATTAAAGTAATTGAGATAGTAGTTGGATAGACTAATTATTACAATGGAAATAAAAATAAAATAGTATATGGAACATGAATCAATTGAAATTATCTATTATGGCTCATTGCCTATACCTTAGTGGCTAGGGTGCCAACCACATACACCAGAGCTGGCAGGTTCAAATCTGGCGCAGGCCTGCCAAATAATAACTACAACCAGAAAATATCCAGGCATTGTGGCAGGTGCCTGTAATCCCAGCTACTTGGGAGGCTGAGGCAAGAGAATCTCTCAAGCACAAGAGTTTGAGGTTGCTGTGACATCAGTGCACTCTACCAATGGCAACAAAGTGAAACTCCATCTCAAAAAAAAAAAAAAAAGAAAAAGAAATTATCCATTATGAAAGCCAAAAGATGAACATGAACTAATCTTTATAACAACATTAAATAAAATAAATTTATATCATTGAAGTTTTTGAAGCAGGAAAGAAAAATATTGGTGTAGGAAAGTAATTAAAGATTAGAAATATGTGGTGAAACAATGAGATAGACCTGACAAAACCAATTGGCATGACAGTTGCAAAGGTTTCTGGGAGAGAATTCAGTATAAGGTAAGCAGGCACATGCACAAAATCTGAAATTTCCCCAAATTTAGTAAAAGACAGAAAATTACAGATTTTGCTTGGTGAACTGAAAAATAATAAACTTTTTAAAAATGCTGAGAAACAATGATAGAAATTGACAATTTCTAATGACAGAAAACAATTACTTAAAGGTCAGGAGGAAATAAATTGAAACCTTATTGTAATGTTCTTGCCCTGTATCTGAAGCCTCATAAAATTAAGCATCTGTTTTACATAACTGTGATGTTTTTGCATTATTTAAAAATTATGCAGATATATAAAGACACATCACAACGTGTCTATGTAGTATTTAGAAATATGTGGTGAAACAATGAGACAGATCTGACAAAACCAATTGGCATGATAGTTGCAAAGGTTTCTGGGAGAGAATTCAGTATAAGGTAAGCAGGCACACGCGCAAAATTGACATTGTTATCAATCTATGGTCACATTAGGCAAGAGAAATTCTAAGCATAGTGCAGTGCTGATTTCATTAAATTTCCTGCTCTGTCACCTACTCATTTTAAAGCAAATATTTAATGAACTCCATGATGAATGAAACAGATATATTTACTTCTCTCATGATGCTTTCAGTTTACATTGCATTGTGCCTGCGTATTTTCCAAGGATAATAATAAAACTGAAAATCCTGTCTGCTAAAATATCTGTTAACACAAAAATAGACATAGTTTCTATTTCATAGTACACTGAGTCTGTCCTATCAACAAAAGATAATATTTGGGGATAAGGAAAGCTTTCTCCAACACGTCACAAAATACTAGGCAACTTTGACACACTGAGAATGCTGGTGATTTGGTGATATCTGTAGCAGGGGTTGCAGCAATGCCGGAGTTGGCAAGATGCTGGAGCAGCAGTGAAAATTAGGAGTGTATGTTTTTTTTTTCATGAGAAATAGTGACACTAGTAGAGAACTTTGAGGTGTTTAGTCCAGAAGGATCGTGCTTTGTCTTTTCTGTAACTACATGTGAGACATTCCTAAGAATTCCCAGAAATACATATAGCTCTGGACTCTTTATAGAAGGCTTAGATTCTGTGGAGATAAGAGCCTATGGACTTTTAATTTTTACCTAATCTGTGACCTCATTTATTCTCAAAAACTAATGAAGTCCATGAAAACTCATGCTACATTTGAAAGTCTTTAATTATGTCTGATAATTGTACATATGAGATTTCAAAGGAAACTCCCAGACGCAGTGAAATACAGATACAAATCAAAATTACATTAAGTACACAATTACTATTTTTCATGGTAGAAAAAAAATGTAACATTGTCTTCTGTAATTTCCCCTTTCAAGCATTAACTAAATTTGTCTGTATTAATTGGGCACATACATATGCTTACATTAAGTGTTGACATATCTTCCTGTACTCTTCTGTCTTTGGTATTTTCTCCTCAGATATTTCAAAGGTGTTGGATGAGCGATCACTAAAGAATGGTCTCTACCTCTTCACCAATGACATGAGAGCATAAGTTGGGTATGTGTATGTGGGTAAATATGTATATATATACAGCGTAGCCATAGAGTTTGTGTGCAATTTAAAAAATTTGCACACGAACTTTATGGCCACCCGGTGTATATGTGTATACACACAAATGCACACATACACATATATGAATATGTATGTGGGATCATATGGTAGCTATGTTACTTTATGAGCCATCTTCATACTGTTCTCTATGATAAGTGAATCAATTTGCATTATTATAAACAGTGTACAAGGATTCCTCTAGCTAGCAATACCTGTTATCTCATGTCTCTTTGATAATAGACCTAATATCTGGTGTGAGGTGATATCTCATTGTGGTTTCAATTTGAATTTCCCTATGGTTAGTGATGTTAAGAATCTTTTCATATAACTGTTGGCTATTTGTATGTCTTCTTTGGAAAAATGTCTATTCAAGTCCTTTGACTATTTTTAATAATGTTTTTATGTTATTACATGAGTTTATTATATATCTTATATATTACTCCTTTATTAAATATATGGTTTTCAAATATTTTCTCCATTTATGTAAGTTGATTTTTTGTTTTGTTGATTGAATTATTTATTGTGAAGAAACTATTTTGATGTAGTCCCACTTGCTTAATTTTGTTTTTATTGTCTGTGATTTTGGTTCCAAATCCAAAATATCATTGCCAAGACCAGCATTTCCTTAGATACATATATTCTTAAAATCTTATTTTTTTGTTTCTGTGGTAAATGAGATTGTAAAAATTTCTTTTCAGATATTTCATTGTAAGTACATAGGAACAAATTAAATTATGTATTGATTTTTAATTCTAGAACTCTATTGAATTCATTTATTCTAAGAATTTTGGGGTGATTTCTATAGATGTTTCTATATAGAAGATAATATCATCTATAAACAAAGCCAACCATGTTCTTTCTAATTTAACTTCCTTTTACATGTGCTATTTCACTAAGTGCTCTACCTAAAACTTTCAATCCTATGCTGAATCAAAGTGGTGAATGTGGCCATCTTCTTTTGTTCCTAATCTTAGAGGAAAATTTTCCAGCTTTTCAACACTGTGTTTGATTTTAGCTGTTGGGTTGTCATGCACAACCTCTACTGTGTTGTGAAAAATTCCTCCTACAACTAATTTGTTGAGAGACTTTATCATGAAAGGATATTGCATTTTATGAAATAACTTTTCTGCATTTCTTGGTATGATTATACAATTTTATGCTACATTTTAATGTGGTATATTGCCTTAATTCTTTTTTTGCATATCAAATCTTTCTTGTATCCCAGAACAAATCCCACATAATTATGGTGTATATTTTATTGTTATAGATTTTTAAGACAAGGTTTCACCCAGGCTGAGGTGCAGTGGCCCAATCACAGCGCACTACAACTTCAGATGCCTAGATTCTAGGGACTCATCTGCCTCAGCCACTCAAATAGCTGGGATTACTAGCATCTACTTGCAGGAAGAATGGAGTCTGCATTCTTGGCAAGGGAAAACATATCCAGAAAAAGAGGAAAATTAAAAAGTAAGCTGAGTGAGTCGGAACAAAGAAAAGTCAGCTAGTTTACATTTAAGCTAGCCATTGCTAGCAAGCTTCCTGCCTTTTTGAAATTCTAGCCTGTTGGGGTTACAGCTTACAAACAGCCCTCGTGGGTCTGAGATCACTCTGAGGAAAAGTAGCCATAGAAAACACTATAGCAAAGACCCAGAAAGATACATTAACTGGGTTGTTTCCCGCCTAGGAAATAGGTGGAGCAAAGGCTCGGGGCCTGTGGCTCAAGTAGCTAAGGCTCCAGCCAAATACACCTGAGCTGGAGGGTTCACATCCAGCCTGGGCTGCCAAACAATGACAGCTGCAATCAAAAAATAGCTGGGCGTTGTGGCGGGTACCTGTAATCCCAGCTACTTGGAGGCCGAGGCAGGAGAATTGCTTGAGCCCAGGAGTTGGAGGTTGCTGTGAGCTGTGATGTAACAGCACTCTACCCAGGGGGACAGCTTGAGGTTATGTCTCAAAAAAAAAAATTCCATTTAATAGGTGGAGCAGATATCCATTGTGATTTGCATTTTCCTGGGGCAGAGATCAAGGGAGTAGCTCCAGACCTGAGATATGGGCAGGAGAGTTTATATCACTTATTACAGAGGAAGATCCTCTATGGTGGTGATGGGAGGAAAATTCCTCCCTCCCACGGATTCCTCAGAGGAGATTAATGCCAGTGGCATTTTACTCCATAGGAAACTAGAGTTTAACACCTCCCTAGAAATCTGTGTGTGTGATCTAAAGTGGGAGGCTCTCCCAATACAAGGCTCAAATTTCAGATTTCTCAAGTCTCCTCAAACCTTTAAATAGGAGCTGATATGCTGACTCAGAGAAACTGCTGGCATCTTTGTGCCTTCCTTCCTCTTACCCTATAGGCAAAAAGACTTCAATAAAAACAAAGTGGAGCAAACACTCTGGGCCATTCCCAGAATCCCACAAATGGGCAATAGACCTCTGAGTTCCCACTTTTGAAAATTCTGTTCTGTGTCTCTTGTCTCTTTATTGTTGTTTCTAACTTTATATTTCTTCAGTCTCCACCAGTTCCACTGGTCTTAGTGGATCCTGCCCCCAGGGCAGGACCCTGACATCTCCTACCTGCTTTTCTAACTTTAAAAAGGTTTTTTTTTTTTTAATAGATATGAAGTCTCACTATATTATCCAGGTTGGTCTCAAATTCCTGGCCTCAAGCAATCCTCCCAACTCAGCTTCCCAAGTCCTGAAATAATGAGCATGAAACATCACTCCACACCAATTATGGTATGATATTTTGAATGTATTATTAAATTTTAGCTGCTGGTATTTAATTGAACATTTTGTGTCTGTGTTCATCAGGAATATTCAATTGTAATGTTTCCTTTTAGTGTCCTTGTCAGACTTTGATAGCAAGCATATAATGAACTTACAAACTGAGTTTGGAAGTGATATTTCTCACCAGTTTTTGGAAAAGTTTTAGATGGATTTTCATTATGTGTCTTTTAAGTGTTTGGTAGAATTCACCAGTGAAATCATTTGGTTCTGAACATTTCATTGCAGGCTCTTATCTCCACAGAATCTTAGCCTTCTATAAAGAGTCCAGTTTATATATATATAATCTCACTCACTCAGTTGCCCTGTGGTTGAGAGCTATGGCATCATAACTCACAGCAACCTCAAACTCTTGGGCTCAAGTGATTCTCTTGCCTCAGCCTCTCCAGGAAATGGGACTACAGGCACCCACGACAGCACCCAGCTATTATTTTTAGAGATGTGGTCTTACTCTTGCTCAGGCTGGTCTTGAACTTCTGAGCTCAAGCAATCTGCCTGCTCAGCCTCCCAGAAAGCTGGGATTACAAGCCTGAGCCACAACGCCCAGCCCAGCTGACATATTTTTGATTATGGATTCAGTATTCTTAATTGTTATTGGTTTGTTCAGATTTTTCTACTTTTTTATAATCAGTTTTAGCAGGTTGTATGTTTCTAGAAATTTATTCATTTAGATTATCCAATTTGCTAAGATATACATGTTTTGTATTCTCTTATGACTTTTTGTGCTTCTGAAGTATCAGAAGTAATGTCTCATTTTTATTTCTTATTTTATTTATTTTAGTATTCCATTTTTTCCTGGTTTATTTATGTAAAAAAATGTCACTTTTTCTTGTCTTTTGAAGAAGTTAACTCCTAGTTTTGTTGATATTTGCTATCATTGGCTAGTCTTTTCTTCTGACATCATTTTTGTTTGTTCTTCCTTCTGCTGAACTTGTGCTTAGTCAGTTGGGGTCTTTTTCTAGTTTCCTGAGGCATAATGTTAGATTGTTTGAGATCTTTCTCTTTTCCTCATGTAGGTGTTTATCACTCCAAATTTTCCTCTTTGCACTGGATTTTTTATATCCCATAAGTTCCGGTATGTTGTGTTTCCATTTTAGTTTGTCTAAAAATATGGTTTGTATTAATTTTGATTTACTCTATGAATAATTGATTATTAATGACGGTGCTTTTTAATTTCTACATATTTGTGGATTTTCCAGTTTTCTTCCTGTTATTAATGTCTAATAGCATTGGGATTATAAAGGATGCTTGATAAAATTTCAATTATTTAAATTTGTTTAAGACTTAATTTACACACCACCAGTACAGTATTAATATTTTCTGAATTTTGACTATATACTTAACTTTTACCAGTGAAGTTTATAATTTCATGTATTTTCAGGTTACTAATTAGGACCCATTATTTTCAGCTGGCAGAAGTCCATTTATTCTTTCTTGGAAGGCAGGACTAGTGGTGATCATTTGCTTAGCTTGTGTTTGCATGGAAAAATCTTTGTATTGCCCTCCTTTCTGAAGGACAATTTTTCTGGTTAAAAGTATTTTTGTTTGAATTTTTTTTTCTCTTTAAACCCTTTGAATAACATGGGTGCCAAAAGTATATGCACATTTCAAGAGATGTTATCTGTCTTATTTTGAAAGTTGAATTGAATTATAGTAGCAATGTGTAAAGAAGCATGATGTTTGCTCAAAAGTTAGTGATAATTAAATGATGCTAGCATCACCATGTGACAGGCAGGACAGTCAGAGAAATTGGTGGAAGCATGGCTGCTGTTCCAGGAGCACAAGACCATTTGAGACCATTTTTGAAATTCGAGTATGTAGTGGAAGTACAAGGACAATGAAGGTGTGGGTATGCAACGGAACCTCCAACATGCTTAACAATTATACACATTTGTGATAAGTTAGAGACACATGGTATTTGTGTGATGTGTTCGAAGGATGATCAGGGGCTTCTCACAGCAAAAAGTCTTGCTGCTCCTGCTATAGTATTAGAAGAATTACAAGCTCACCACAGAACTCTAGCAAACAATGCACACATGAGGCTTGAATCAGCAGAACAAGTATATGACACATTCTTTTTTATTAATTCTTTAATTTTTTATTAAATCATAACAGTGTACATTAATGCATTTATGGGGTACAATGTGATGATTTGATATACAATGTGAAAAGCTTACATAAAACTTGTTAAAATAACCACTACCTCACTTATTTGTTGTAAAAATACATCTATACCTTATTCTTAATAGTTTTAAAATGGACCATTGCATTATGCACATTAGGTGAGGTCCCACCAAATACCCTCCATCCTCTCGGTCTCCTCCCTCCCTTGCCCTATCACTCCTCTTTCTTCCTTCTTTCTGGACTATAATTTTGGTTTATCATTTATATGAATGTGTAGGTGATTATATATCGGTTTCATAATAGTATTGAGTACATTGGATACTTTTTCTTCCATTCTTGAGATACTTTACTGAGAATAATATGTTCCAGCTACATCCAGGTAAACATAAAAGGTATAAAGTTTCCACCTATTTTTATGGCTTCCATGATATACATATACCACAATTTGTTAATCCATTCATGGGTTGATGGGCACTTGGGCTGTTTCCATGACTTGGCAATTATGAATTGGGCTGCAATGAACATTCTGGTGCAAATGTCTTCATTGTAAAATGAGTTTTGATCATCTGGGTATATATCTAGTGGAGGAATTGCAGTATTGAGTGGCAGGTCTATTTTTAGTTCTCTAAGTGTTCTCCAAACTTCTTTCCAAAAAGGATGTACCAGTTTGCATTCCCACCAGCCATGTAGAAGTGTTCCCTTCTCTCCACATCCATGCCAATATCAAAGTTTTGAGATTTTATGATGTGAGCTAATCTTAGTGGAGTTAGATGATATCTTAAAAGTAGTTTTGATTGAATTTCTCTAATGATAAAAGATGATGAGCATTTTTTCATGCGCTTGTAGGCCATATGCCTGTCTTCTTCACAGAAGTTTCTGTTCAGGTCTCTCTACCACAAATAAATTGAGTTGTTTGTTCTTTTCTCATTGATTAGTTCTCTGTGGATTCAAGTTGTCAGACATTTGTCAGAAATATAACTTGCAAAAATATTCTCCCATTCTGATGGCTATCTGTTTGCTTTGCTTACTGTGCTCTTGGCCATTCAGAAGCTATTTATCTTGATCAGATTCCAGTAATATAATTTTGGTGTTGCTTTGATTGCCAGGGATGTCCTCCTCAAAAGAAATTCTCCCAGGCCAATTCCTTTAAGCCTTTTCCATGCCCTCTCTTACAGTATTTTTATAGCTTCATATCTTAAGTTTAAATCTTTATCCAGTAAAAATCAACTATTTTTAATAGTGAAAGGTGAGGGTCCAGTTTCAGTCTTCTACAGGCCACCAGCCAGTTTACCCAGCACCATTTGTTAAATAGGAAATATTTTCCCCAATGAATGCTTTTGATAGGCTTATCAAAGCTAAAATGATAATAAGTGGCTGGATTCATCTTTTGGTTTTCTCTTCTATTCCATACATCTGCCTCTCTACTTTTGTGCCAGTACCATGCTGTTTTGATCACTATAGATTTGTAGTATAGTCTAAAGTCTTGTAAAATGATGTCTCCTGAGTAATATATTGGATTCATGAGGTTTTTTCTGATTCCACATAAAATGAAGTACTATTTTTCCAGATCTTTAAAGTATGACAATGGTGTTTTTATAGGGATTGCATTAAATCTGTAGATTGCTTTGGGTAGTATGGACATTTTAACAATGTTGATTCTTCCTAGCTACAAGCATGCTATGTTTTTCCATTTGTTAACATCTTTAGCTATTTATTTTTTCAGAGTTTCGTAGTTCTGTTTATAAAATCTTTCACATCCCTTTTTAGGTAAATTCCCAAATATATCATCTTCTTTTGCACTACTGTATAAGGAATAGAGTCCTTGACTATTGTTGGCATATATAAAAGCTATTGATTTGTAAGTATTGATTTTATATCCTGAGATGCTGCTCTATTCCTTGATCACTTCTAAGAGTTTTGTAGTTGAGTCCCTGTGGTTTTTCAGTTATAAGATGATCTCTGTGAAGAGTGAGAGGTTGATCTTCACCCAGAAATTATTGAACAAAATCTAATTCCCACAATGGTGAAAGGATTAAAAATATCCACTAGACCACGCGTCCTCAAACTATGGCCTGCAAGCCACATGCAGCCAACATAGGACATTTATCTGGCCCGCTGGGTGTTTTTGCAGCTGCTGTCTGTTCTGCTTAGCAGCTGACTTGTCCTGGGGCTGGCAGGCTGGCCCTCCAACGGTCTGAGGGACAGTGAACCGGCCCCCTGTTTAAAAAGTTGGAGGACCCCTGCACTAGAATTTTGAAAAACAAGGAACCTAAAACATTACTATGCCTGTCAATTTTCTCAATTAATGTGAATTGCTTAAATTGTCCTCTAAAGAGACACAGGTTGGCTGACTGGATAGAAAAACTCAGGCCAGATATCTGTTGTACATCAGAGTCTCATCTCACCTTGAAACATATGAAGTGACTCAGGGTGAAGTAATGAACATCTGTAATTCAGGCAAAAGGAAACCAGGAAAAAGCAGGGGGGTTACAATTCTATTTGTAGATGCAATTGGTTTTAAACCAAAATTGATAAGCAAAGATAAGAATGAACAGTACATATTTGTAAAGGGAAGCACTCAACATGAAAATATTTTAATGTTTAGCATTTATGCAACCTACCAGAATGTTCATCAATTTATAAAGCAAACCCAAGCAGATATGAACAATTTGATATCTTATAGCCCTATAATAGTTGGAGTTTTTAACACTTGTTTGGCAGTTCTGGATACATCCTCTAAGAAGAAACTAAACAAATAAATAATGAACTTAAACTTGACCTTAAAACGAATGGATTTAACAGACATCTGCAGAACATTTCATCCTAACAAAACTGAATAAACGTTCTTCTCATCAACCCATGGGTCCTTCTTCAAAATTGATCATATCTTAGTACACAAGAATAACCTCAATAAATTTAAAATAATATAAATTTATAAATTATTCCTTATATTTTATTGGACCATCATGGAATAAAAGTTGAACTCAACAGCAACAGGAGTTTTCATACTCAGACTAAGCCGTGGAAACTAGATAACCCTATGCTGAATGATAGCTGGGTCTAAGATGGGATTAAAAAGGAAATCATCAAATTTTTAGAACAAAATGACAATGAAAACATAAATGATCAAACCTGCAGGATACTGCAAAAGAAATCCTCAGTGGAAAATTTATAGCAATGGAAGCTTTATTATGAAAACTGAGAGGAAGTCAACAACTTAATGGGTCTTCCTAAGCAATTGAAATAGGAAGAACATTCCAACTCCAAACACAGTTGAAGAAAAGTGATAACCAAAATTAGAGCAGAATTAAATGAAATTGAAAGCAAAGGAATCATGCAGAAGATTAACAAAATAATAAGTTGGTTTTTTGAAAAGATTAATAAAATTGATAAACTTTTTGCTTACCTAACCAGAAACAAAAAAGTAAAATCTCTACTATTGTCAACCAGAAATGATAAAGAAGAATTAACAACAGACACTTCAGAAATTAAAAAAAAAAAATCTTCAATGATTATTATAAAAGCTCTATTCTCAGAAATATGAAAATATGGAGGAAATGGACCAATACCTGGATGCACATTACCTTCCTAGACTCAGACAGAAATATTTAGACATTTTGAATAGACCTATATCAAGCACTGAAATAGCATCAACTATATGAAACCTCCCCAAGGAGAAAATTCCAGGGCCAGATGACACATTCTTAAAAGTGCACAACGGGAAGTTTTTACAAGATTATTACATGCCCTAAGATGTGAGGGGTTACCTAGATTAGAATTTTCATTAGCAATGGATAGGATGAAGAGGTACAGTTGAGTTTTCCCCACTTTCTTCTGACTGACCACCCCTTGACTTCTACCTATTGGGGACCTTAAAGGATGTGATGTACTATAGAAAACTGCCAGTACTTCAGGAAGAAATTGAATCAGCATGCAGTGAGATACAAGTGACTACTTTGGTCAGTGTTGCTCAAGCAGTAGTTTTCCATAATCAGAAGTGTCTGGGAACTGATGGTAACTACTTTGAACACCTCTTATAATTGCAGAAGTCAAATGTGACTTGTCTTCATATTTTATTATCAGTATTCATTGAGCATTGCAATTTTAATACATTTATTCTTTCTTTTTTAAACTGTATATACATTTTTTGGTACCCTGTGTATATCATCCCCCTTTATCCTGGCCTACAGGAGCTAAGGGTGGCAGTGTGTGTGCACATGGCTTCAAGTGCAAGATACAGGTGCCCACACAATAGTGGTAGATGGCATCAGAGTGAGGTTTGCCTGCATGCATGCACACTGCTGCAGGATCAGCCATGGGTATGCATGCAGCATTGGGATTTAGTATCAGTGGCACGGGCTCAGACTGTTTGTAAAGACTTATAGGGTGGCCATGCTAGGTACTTTAGCCAGTGTAACTGCAGCATCTCTGGCTTGGTTGGCTCTGGTGAGAGAAGAAGGAAAAGGGAGGTGAGTGAAGGAGCTAGATCTTTGGAGATTAAAAAAAAAAAAAACTGTGGCATTGGCAGTGAAATTTGCAGAGCATCATTGGTGGCTGTGCTGGGTGCTCATTTTCTCAGCATTTCCTCAGCAGCACGAGCTTCCACGGTCCTCTGCAGAGTAAACCACCAAGATGTAATACACAGTGTGAAGCACTCATGTTGAATGACAAGGGGAGCATGATGGCCACAGGGATGTTGAGGTTCTCAGTGGCAAGGTTAGTGGGCTCTTCTTCAGAGTAGGCCACTGGAGATCATTGTGGTGCATGCCACAGGGCTGTTGTTAATTACCTTACCCTTCTTCTTTGTTTCTAGCATTGTCTAGATATAAAACTATGCTGCTTTCCCAGTTATCCGGGTGAGGGAAATCATGGTAAGTTCTTGGAACAGTGCGTCAAAGCTGGCTATTTGCCCTGCTGTCTTTTCCCCTGAGAAAGGTTGTCATAATCTAAAGAAAATCTCTATCAGTACTAAGCAGTGCTGATTTGGATGATGGAATGATGCCAGCAAAATGAAACTCTTCTTTCTACTATCTCTGTGTGATTATTCTCTATTTTCTTAATCCCTCCCCCCTTTTTTTTTCTGTTATGTTGCCATATATTCTTAAATAAACTTAAACTCTCGAGTTCTCCAGGGCAGTTTTCATTAACAGCCGGTTGTCTAGCTGCTAAGTTTTTATGGAAAAAGAGAAACTGGAATCTACTCTATAATCTTGCCAAAATCACTTTCCTGGCACTTATAACATTGCACTCAAGAAATTCACATAACTCTTGAGACTAAATTACAGAATTTCAATGCAGCTAGCTTTTAAAGAGATATTAATACCAATGTATCAGGAAAAGAATGATTAATTGTAATATTCCAATTAAAATTAACTTATCTTTTATGTATCTAATATGTAAAAAATAAATTTCCTTTTGTATTATCTATTGTGATTTTTAGAAGTGTCCCTTAGTCAATTTTTAGGCTAAACTTACATTGTTATTTCTACAATGGAATTTGATTTTCATTTTAATTTTTGACTTATAATGCATACTCATAAAGTGCCTAAAACATACATACACAGTTCAATTAATGATCACAAAGTAAGATCATCCATTAACTTCTTTGCAGGTTAAGAAATAGAATATTATTATATCAGTATCTTAATCCCCCTCACTATCTCCTAATTATTATACCTCTCTCTCATCTGAATTTAATTAATTTATTTGTTTTTTGAGACAGAGCCTCAAGCTATTCCCCTGGGTAGAGTACTGTGGCATCACAGCTCATAGCAATCTCCAACTCCTGGGCTCAAGTGAGTCTCCTGCCTCCGCCTCCCAAGTAGGGGGGACCAAGGGCACTCGCCACAATGCCCAGCTATTTTTTGGTGGCAGCCATCATTGTTGTTTGGCGGCGGGCCCAGGCTGGATTCGAACCTGTCACCTTAGGTGTATGTGGCTGGCGCCTTAGCCACTTGAGCCACAGGCGCCCAGCCAATCATCTGAATTTAAAATATAATTTTGTATGTAGGTATGAACTATACTAAAGGAGATCTTATTTCAAAAATCTTTTTATCTTTAGAAATTACTAAATTCCCAGAATTATTTCCTATTAGATTTGGAGAGCATAAGATATCCACTCTTTAATTACTTTTTACACAAGAAAAGTGAAATAAGGAATGTTTTCTACACAAACATTCTATTTCTTCAGGATACCAAGTTTCCACATCTCTCACAAAGAATGCTTTGCCTTCTTTTCTTGTAGATAAAGTGTCAGCAAAGTTTATATATTCACTTGAAATGATTTTCCGATTAGGGAAAATTCAAGAAAAAACATAATTATTCAATTATTTTATAATATGCTATATTTTAATATGTTTTGGAAAAGGAGGAGGCAGTATATAATTAGTGAGGTAAACACAGCTTGGAATAATGATATTAACAAATCTATTACCTTCCATATCAACAGTCAATATTTTCATTTAGCATCTCGAGTTCGTCATCCTCTGCAGTCAGGAAAACACACATGATGTATGACCAAAAGAAGTTTTTAAAGGATTAAAGGGAAAAAAAAAAAACATCAGATGAATCAACCACAAACCATAATTGATATAGAAGCTAAAGTGACAAGGCTGTCAGAAATATTTTCCATACAGAATGCTATGCCACTGGCCATTGTTTTGTTCTCAATGTTTCTATCTTTTTCTCAGCACAGCTCTGACTGGTGGTATTTGAGGAAAATGCCAACCATTTGCTTTCTTCCTTTTCTGACATGTATACTGAATACTCACTAGACATTCATTGAATTATGTGGCCCTTCTCAGATATTGAAGCCCCCAGAGTGTCATTTGCCATGATCTATGGAGGCTCTTGTCAGACTTAGACAAAAAGTAAAATTATAGTGGTATGCTGGTGTCATTCTAGTTAAAAGTCTGTCATCTTTGCCATTATAAACCTCTGTTTCCTGAGCTTTATAACTCAACTGAGAGAATTTGCCTTGCAGTTAATAGATTAGCAGAGAAAGTGTCACTCTTTCAAAGATCTTTTTTAAAACCTGGAGGATACTAAATAAAATATACTTGGCTCTTGTGCTGTCCTAAAATTGTGTGTGCGTGGGGGGGACAAAATATGATTTTATCTTTAGGACATGATTTAAAGCTTTTTAATCAACAGGATTTTTCTTTGCTTGCCTTTTACCCAGCTGTCCTCACCTCTCTTCCCAGATAATTTAATTATTATTATGATATTTCTTAAATTTTATATTGTGCTTTAGGCTATTAAAAGAGAGAAATAGGTGCTAAACTGACTACATTCTGATTGGTAGTGAATCTCCTACTAGGTGTCTAAATAATTTGTTACCTCTTTGCTGTAGCAATTTTAATAGAGTCCATACATTGAAAACTTGTTGTCTACAAATTATGACCTACAAAAGTATGCAAATAATTTTTACAGTGTTGAATGTTTATTAAATATGTTTTATACTCTAGAGTTCCTGAGAAATCAGTAATAATGGCTATTAATTTTGAGGGCCTACTTTGTGAAAGCTTCTAGCTACTAATTTTATATTTTAATATCATAGTAATACTTCAAGCTTGGTAACTTTATTCTTATTACATATATAAACCCCCAAAGAATAGAGAAATTAAGGACTACCCAGTGCTGTACAGCTGTCAAGTACATGAATAGAAATCACAATCAAATTTGCTGTGGCTACCATATCTGTAAAATTTTTCTCAATGTTAATTTGGAATAAAAGTTCCATTTCCTTCAGAGGGAAGGAAACCAATGTTTCCTGAATGCCTACTCTGTGCCAAGCAACTTTAATGTATAGTAATAAATGTAATCTCTGTGAAATTTGAAAACTGGATTTTATTATTTACAGTTAGAAAATAAACTAATGCATGGGGTGATTGGTCAGGGTCATTAAAAATTGACCTAAGACACCTAGTTGTAGAATTAGGCTTGAGTATATCTAATTGCAAAAACAACAGTTTTTATAGTATAATACTAAATACTAAACTTTGACTTCTTAAATATAATGCTTTCATCACTAAAAAGAATGATTACGGTATTACAGTCATGTATTCACATTTTCATTCATTTCGTGAATAATTGCAGATGAATTATTTATATATCAATGACTATGCTAGGCATTTAGTTATTCTTGGAATGCTTCTTGGTTGCTTACTTATAGTTTTATCCTTATACTTTCTTATGTTTATCCCTTTTTACTTTTCACTTCTCTTTCAATGATGTGGAAAATAGTATTTCACAAAAAGCAATTCATGGGAAATTTATTAAAAAAATACTCTGTGAAACAAAATATCCCATACTTAAATCAGTTTGAGAAATGCTGCATGGTGTACCATATTTTGCAGATTCATAATGAATATCAGTATACTAAAGCCTTGCCCAATCTTGCAGGAATAAATACCGATTAAGACAGATGATAACCTTATAGAATTTAGAACTATTTTTTTTATGTAATACCTATTAGCATCACATGAATTAGTGATCCAGACAGAATGCTCTAAGAAATGCTGACCTGGATCATTAAAGGGCACTGCTTATCTCAGAACTGCAATGTTTCCCAAACCCTTTGCAGTAATATGCAAATTGTTCTCAACCATATAATTGTTCAGGTATTTGTAATGCTATCACTTTATAACAACCATGTTAATGAAAGCTAAAACATATATGGAGTTAGATTAATTACATATATCTCAGCTTTACATAACCATTGTTTTCTTAAAGGACATAGATTATTCTAAACAGATCACATTTTAAAACTTGTATATTATTAGCTTATACCACAAGGAGGTATTCAAAACAGGAAGTACCACACATACTGTTTCAATTCAACTTTGCCAGCAGGAAGATCTAAAGATAATCTTTCATTAAATGAAGTAAAAAGAAGAGAGGTATATAGCTTAATTCAGAACGCTGCATATGTGAGATTTGTAAAATGTTTAGTCTTTTAAACTTTTAGATAATCAAATTTAAAAAAAGATAATAATTTGTTATTTTAATACCCCTGAGGAAATTCAGGTAATAATTTCAAGCAAATCTAATAAAGTTATTTGAGAATAAGGAAGCCCCACATTTAAAATTCTCCTTTATGTTAAACTAAGTATATACAAATGAGTTTAAGTATTCTTAACAGCATCAAGTAAATCTTCTTAGAATAACTTTAAAACACATACATTTATTATAATAGTGAGTGTTTTAGGCAACTTAGATATGTAGCTCATCCATATCTCACAAGTGAAATTTCTCACAAATTAAATGTGAGAAGATTAAAAGACCTGAGAGAGATTAAAAGAAAAAAAGAAAACATGGTTCCATAGGGAGCATTATCACAAAGACATGAAAATAACCCAAGTGCTCACCAATACATGTATGGATTAATCAATTATGGTATATGCATGCTATGGAGTATCAGTCAGTATAAAAAAATTTAATCTATTATATTTTGGACAACCTAGAAGGAACTAGAAACCATTTTTCTAAGTGAAATATGATAAGAATGGGGAAACAAACTCATGGACTCAATACCAAACTGGAACTAACCAATTCACCACTTATGGGCACATACGGAAATAAATTTCAATGAAAATCAATCTGAGGAGAGGAAGGAGGATGAATGGGCAAATTCACAGCTATTGGGTACAGTGCACATTATCTACATGAAGGCCGTTCTTAATGTTTGTAACTTTGATTAATTCTGTACAGAAACAAAGTATGTAAACAAAATGTGTAGCATCTAATCTTAAATTAAAAAATAAATAAATTTTAAAAACATGGTTTTACAGAGTGCATTGTAAGCTAACTTGCAAATAAATTATAATTGATAAAATTTTATAGCTATATATTTTTACATAAACTTATAGAATGAGATTGAGAAGGGAAGGGAATAAACATTTGTGTTGGAGTTCAATCAGGAGCCAAGGGTGGAAGTATAGATTACTGGTTGTGAGTGGGTGGAAACAACTGGTCACTCAAAACTAAGAGGGTACATATTTAAAATGCCAAGAAGAGCTATTGAAATGCATACAAAATCACTGCAGGAAATTAACATTGATGGGAGATCAGTGGAGACTGTGGGTTAAATTTGATTATATCCTTGCCATACCTTTCAGCTTCACCTTCATTCTCCACATTTTTTCAGATTTCTCTCAGGAGCACAGTCTAACTAGAGAAATCCCAAGATGTGATATGAGGTCACCAGATGAGAAATGGTAGGGTTATTGCATTAAGGCCTCTTGCCTGGGAACCATAAATCACTACCATGTTAAAGATTTTAGACATGATGTATTATTTCATTAGTTATCTCTACAACCACAATAGGCAAATGTTGGACTATTATCCTATTCAGTCCACCAGCTGGACTTAAACTAGGTGATGCTGCATATTGAATCATCCGTCACAAAGTAGTATATTTTATAGTATCACATTCCTGAAATCTAGGCCCTATTTGACCACTTTCTGTGGCCATATATTGTTTGTTTTAACTTTTCTTTGAAACAAATTCTTAATCTTCTAAACAGAAATATACAATTATTCCTATATTACAGAATTACTATGAATAAAGAAGATAATTCATTCATCATACTAAACATAGCACTTTGCTCATAGTAAGTGCTCCATACATATCAAATTATATATTGAAAACTAATACATTTTATAAATTTATCAAAACTTGTATGCTCAGAGTGACATCAGCAAGATGAGAGAATAGAAATCCCTAGATTTCTTTTCCTCACAAGCACACTGATTCAACAAAATGTGGATAAAATTTCATTTGTGAGAAATTCAAAAACTAGTTGAGAAGCTTCTGTACCCTGGATGAGAAAAGCACCAGGCACATCAAAGCAACTCAAGAAATTTGAGATTTTGAGATACCTTCTTACACCTTGGTATGGTATTAAACAATCTAGAGGAAAAATCCCAGGTTTTACCTTCTTTATGGAAAGGGGAAAAATTGGACCATGAGTACAATTGCACAAATTTGTGAAGCTCTGCCCAGAAGACTAACTTTTCTCATGAATATTTTAGAATGTTATTGTGATCAGGAATACTCTGGCCACCTGAGAAGCAGTGACTAAAAGATAGCAACGTTGTGTGGCACTCACCATAGCCCATATTCCTACAGTAGAACAGAATGAGTAGGAAAAAAAAATCTGTTTCCATCTTTTCATCAAGAAATAAGTTGAGCTGTTCCTTCAGTGTTTCCAACTTTTCGATGGGTTGTCCAAAACACTGTATTCTGTTTTCATCATCGTAATATACTATCATGCCCTGACATACATCTTCTGCCTGGAGGCCAATAAGAACAAAGGGAAAGTGGATTAACAGTCACTATAGCACCACCACATTACTCAGCACAAAGAAAACAGGTGAAAATTCCCAGACCTCATCTTTCTCTAGAGAAGGAAAGATTTAAACACAGTGTCCAATAATCAAACTTTTCCAAAGACTTTCCAAGGAATGAATTTCAGTTTCACTTCTTTCAGAGTGCTTATGATACCTATGGGCTAATGAAAAAAGAAAGAAAGCAAGTTCAACAAAAATTAAAGTTTAAAATGCCCCTCTAAACTGTACTAGAATGGTTGATGAATGTCTTCTCCCATATGAATCCAGTCCATGAAGATTAGAAGTAACTGTATTCTCTAATGTGCAGAAATCATGAAAAAGGAAAATGAAGGTACAAGGCACAATGTCCCAAACAAAGGATCAAAATAAATCCCTTGTAACTACTGCTAATAAAAGGAAGACATATAATTAATACAGAGAATTCAAAATAAATATTATAAAGATTACATCAGGAGATGAAACATGGCATTACGAGTACAATCCTAAAGACAAAGCACAAACAAAGCAATGGGTATGAAGAGGTGAAACTGGTTCAGTTGCAGCCAAAGTGAACTACTGTTCAAAAGCAAACATCATGGTCGTAATGTTTTTTGAATCCTCAAGAACTTGTGTTTATTGATTTTTTGGATGCCCAAAGAATGATAATATCTACTTACGAGAGTATTTTTAGAGATTTAGCCAAGGGTTTAGCAAAAAAAAAAGAAAATTAAGGAAACATTCATCATTGACTTCTTTGCCATGGTAATGACCCTGCTCATTTCTTTAATCAGAAAAGGCAATTTTATAAAAGTTTCAATGAGAAATCACTAGACATCTAAGGTATAGTCCTGATTTGGTTCTTTCTGACCTGTTTGTGTTTCCTAACCTCAAAAAAGTATTTAAAGTAGAGGGTAGCATCTGTGGCTCAAGGAGAAGGGACACCGGCCCAATATATCAGAGGTGGCAGGTTCACACCTGTTCGGGCCAAAAACTGCAATATATATATAAAGGACACTCATTTCGCTTCAGTTAATAATGTAAAAAAGACTTTATAGACATGGTGTGTGGTGCATGGTTAAATTTTCATGACCTTGAGTTTCTTATGGATAGACTAAATGGCTGGTATCATCATTTACAAAAGTATCTTAAACTTGATAGAGCTTATGTTGATAAAGTTTACCAAATGTATTAAGTATTCTTTAATTTTTACCTTTTAATACCATTTTCCCATCTATGAACTTTTGGAAGTGTCCTCATATTATATGTAATCACTATAGTTACTTTATAAAATAACTGAAAAAAATCACAATAATTAGTGAAAGTAATTCAAGACTATCAATGCAAAAAATTAAATAAATACTATGGAAAAAATAAGAGAGAAACGTATGAACCAGAAAGCTATACAAAACACAGAATATAATTATCAAAATTACAGTAGTAAACCCTATTCTATAAATTATTACTTAAAATAGAAGTGTGATAGACTTCCAAGCTACAACATGTAAAGTGAATGAATAAATAAAAAAAGAACCAATTTTATACATTCTACAGGACAATCACTTTAGCTTTAATAACACAAATAAGGCTGAAAATAAGAGGGCAAAAAAAAAGAGATGTCATACAAGTAGTAATTTAAAATGAGGAGGGGTTACTACATTTATATTAGACAAATTAAATGTTTAGTCAAAAACTGTTATAAGAGACAATGTAAGTGATTATATAACAATGAAAGGTTAAGCAACCAAGAATATTTAACAATTATAAACATAAATGGACCCAAGACTGCAGCATATAAGTACAAAAAACAAATCAGAAAAGAACTAAATGAAAATATATAGCATTTTTTATATTAGTAGGAGACTTAAGTATTCCACTTTTAATAATTTGTAGACTATCTAGAGAAAATATCAGTGGGAAAACAGATGGGCCCAACAGACATATACAGAGCTTTCAGTCTTATAGAAATATAATACACATTCATGGGAAAAAAAGAAAGAGAAGAAGTCAACAACTTAATGGATCATCTCAAGTGCCCAGAAAAGGAAGAAAATTCCAACCCCAAACCTAGCAGAAGAAAAGAAACAACCAAAATCAGGGCAGAATTAAATGAAATTGAAAACAAAAGAATCATTCAGAAGATTAATGAAACAAAAAGTTGGTTTCTCAAAAACATTAACAAAATTGATAAACTTTTGGCCAACGTAAGCAGAAACAGAAAAGTAAAATCTCTAATGTCATCTATCAGAAATGATAAAAGAGAAATAACAACAGACACCTCAGAATTTAAAAAAAAATTCTCTGATTACAAAAAACTCTATTCCCCAAAATATAAAAATCTGAAGGAAATGGATGAATACATGGAAGCACCCCACCTTCCTAGACTCAACCAGAAAGAATTAGAAATCTTGAATAGACCTATATCAATCACTGACATAGCATCAATAACAGTAAATCTCCCAAAAAGAAAAAGTCCGGTAACAGAAAGCTTCACATCTGAATTCTATCAAACCTTTAAGGAAGAACTACTACTTAATTATACAAACTTTTCCAAAGCGTAGAAATAAAAGAACTACTTCCCAACACATTCTGTGAAGCAAATATCACCCTGATTCCCAAATCAGTAAAGGATCCAACAAAGAAGAAAATTGTAGACCAATATCATTAATGAATATCAATGCAAAAATATCCAATAAAATCTTAGCAAACAGAATTAAAAAACACATCAAAAAATTATACATCACGATCTTCATTCCAGGGTTACAGAGTTGGTTCAACATATGCAAATCTATAGATATAATGCATCACATAAATAAAATAAATAACAAGAACCATATGATTCTCTCAAAAGATGTAGAAAAAGCTTTTGATAATCTCCAGCATACTTTCATGATCAGATCACTTAAGAAAACAGGCACAGAAGGAATATTTTTTGAACTGGTAAAGGTCATCTACAGCAACCCCACAGCCAATATCATATTGAATGGAATAAAATTAAAAACATTTCCACTCAGATCAGGAACTAGGCAAGGGTGCTCACTGTCTCCACTGCTATTCAACGTAGTGCTGGAAGCCTTAGCCATCACAATCAGGCAAGGGAAGGCATTTAAGGATATCCAAATAGGGTCAGAAGAGATTAAACTCTCACTCTTCGCAGATGATGTGATCCTATACTTGGAAAATCCCAGGGACTCAAGTACAAAACTCTTAAAATTGATCAAGGAATATAGCAGTGTCTCAGGATACAAAATCAACACTTATAAATCAGTAACTTTTATATATGCCATCAATAGTCAAGCTGAAAATATAGTCAAGAACTCTATTCTTTTATAGTAGTGCCAAAGAAGATAAAATATGTGGGAATTTACCTAACAGAGGATGCGAAAGATCTCTATTAAGAGAATTACGAAACTCTGAGAAAAGAAATAGCTGAATATGTTAACAAATGGAAAAACATACCATGCTCATGGCTGGGAAGAATCAACATTGTTAAAATGTACATACTACCCAAAACAATATACAGATTTAATGCAATTCTTATTAAAGCACCACTATCATACTTTAAAGAACTTGAAAAAATAGTGCTTCATTTTTTATAGAATCAGAAAAAACCTTGAATACCCAATACATTACTCAGAAATAAAAACAAATCAGGAGGCATCATGTTACCAGACTTCAGGTTATACTATAAATCTATAGTGATCAAAATGGCATGGTATTGGCACAAAAAAAGAAAGGTAGATTTATGGAACACAATAGAGAACCAGGGAATAAACCCAGCTACTTATCATCTTTCTTCTGTAAACCTATCAAAAACATCCAGTGTGGGAAAAATTCCCTATTTAACAAATGGTGCTAGGTGAACTGGCTGGAGACCTGCAGAAGACTGAAACTGGACCCCCACCTTTCACCATTAACAAAATTGATTCTAACTCGATAAAACATTTGAATTTAATACATTAAACTAAAAAAAAATACTAGAAGAGAGTGCAGGGAAAACATTTGAAGAAATTGACCTGAGAGAATATTTTATGAGGAGAAAGCACCGGGCAATTGAAGCAACACCAAAATTATATTACTGGGGTGTGATCAAACTAAAAAGCTTTTGCAGATCCATGAGCACAATAAGGAAGGCAAACAGACAACCTTCAGAATGTAAGAAGATTTTTGCAGGTTATGCTTCTGACAAAGGTCTGATAACTAGAATCCACAGAGAACTCAAGGTAATCAATAAGAAAAGAACAAATAACCCCATTTCTATGTGGGCAAGAGATTCGAATAGGAACTTCTCTGATAAAGACAGGCTCATGTCCTACAAACACATGAATAAATGCTCACCATCTTTTATCATCTGAGAAATGCAAATCATAACCACTTTGAGATATCACTAACTCCTGTAAAAGTAGCCCACATCACAAAATCCCAAAACTACAAATGTTGGTGTGGGTTTGGAGAGAAAGGAATACTTCTACACTGCTGGTGGGAATGCAAGCTAATACAACCTTTTTATAAAGAAGTTTAGAGAATACTCAAGGAACTAAAAGTAGACCTACCATTCGATCCTGAAATTCCTCTACTAGGTATATTCCCAGATGTTCAAAAATCATTCTACGGCAAAGACATTTGCACCAGAATGTTTATGCAGCCCAATTCATAATAGCCAAGACATGGAAATAGCCCAAGGGCCCATCAACCCATGAATGGATTAACAATTGTGGTATATGTATACCATGGAATACTATGCAGCCATAAAAAGATGGAGACTTCACATCTTTTATGTTTACCTGGATGGAGTTGGAACATATTCTTCTTAGCAAAATATCTCAAAAATGGAGAAAAAAGTTTTAATGTACTCAATACTATAATGAAATCAATATATAAGCTCCTCTACATTCATACAAATGGCAAAACATAGCTATAGTCCAGAAAGTTGAAGGGAAGAGGAGAAAGAGTAGAGGGGAAGGCAGAGGTCAAGAGAAGGGAAGGTATTTAGGGAAACCTCACCTAATGTGTGTGATGCAATGGTACATTTCAAAATTATTAAGATAAGAGTATACTTGTGATGAATGTGTTAATCATTTCAATGTAAGCATTTCACATTATACATCAAATCAGTAATTGAACCCCATAAATGCATCAATGTACACAGTTATGATTTAATAAAAACAAAAAAATTAAAAAAGATAAACAATCAAATCAACACAAACAAAGTAGTGAAGCAAAATGTTTGTTTTATGAAAAGATAAAATTAACAAAGCTTTACTTAGATTAACTATAAAACAAAGAAACAAGGGCTAAATACAATCAGAAATAAAAATGGAGGCATAACACATAACACCACACACATAAATACATAAGATTATTAGAGAGTGTTATAAATAACTACATCCCAATAAATTGGAAATGGATAAATTCCTAGCCATATACTACCTATCAAGTTGGAACTGTAGAGAATTAGAAAGCCTGAACAGATTGATGACTAGTAAGAAGATGAAAATAGTAATAAAAAGTCTCCCATTATAAAATAGTTTAGGACTTGAGGCCTTCACTGCTGAATTATAGTAAATATTTGAATAACTGATATTAATCTTAGTCAAACAATGCAAAAATGTAGAGAGGACAAAATCTTCAAATTTTCCTCCATAAGGTCAGCATTACTCTTATACCAAATTAAACTAGAACACAACCAAAAAAAAAAAAATACTAAAAGCACGATCTATGCTGAACATCAATGCAAAAATCCTCAACAAAATACTAGTAACTTGAGTAAAAGACCATATTAAAAAGGCCATTCACCATTCTCAAGAAAGATGCATCCCTGATAGGAAAGGAAGTCTCAACATATGGAAATCAAGGAAAAGAGGTCTCAACATGTGGAAATCAAGAAAAGTGATATATCACAATGAAACTGTGATATATAATATATATATATATTCCTTTCAATAGATGCTGAAAAAGCATTCCACAAAATTAAACATCCATTTATAACTAATACTCTCAAAAACTAGGTAGAGAAACAACATATATCAACAGTTAAGGCCATACATTAAAAATGCACAGCTATAATCATACTGAATGGAGAAAAACTAAAAGCTTTTCTGTCATGGTGTAGAACAAGATAAGGATGTCCACATTCACCAGTAATTCAGCAGAGTATCAGAAGTACTAGCTAGAGCAATTAGGGAATAAAAATAAATAAAGTGCATTCAAAATGGAAAAGAAGAAATAAAATCATCCTTGTTCACACATGACAAAATGTTATAGTTAGAAAATCTTAGTAATTCCAACAAAATGCTGTTAAAAATTAAAAATTAAGTAAAATTTCAAGGTATAAAATGAGCAACCAAAAATCAGTAGCATTTACATGTACTTACACTGAACAATGAAAACAGAAATCAAGATGGAAATTCCATTTATAATAGCTAAAAATACTTTTAAAAACACCTGGAAATAAGGTCCTGGCATAGTGGCTCATACCTATGATCCTAGCCATATAGGAGGCTGAGGTGGGAAGATTTCTTAAGCTCACAAGTTCGAGAGCAGCCTCATCACGTGTAAGACTCCCTCTATAAAAACTAGCTGGCTGTTGTGGCAGGCACCTGTAGTCCCAGCTACTGAAGTGGCTGAGGCAAGAGGATCACTTGAGTCCAAGGCTTTGAGGTTGCTATGAGCTATGGCACTCTACCAAGGGTGATGAAGTGAAACTCTTCCTAAAATAAATAAATAAATATAAATTTAAAACATCTAGGAATAAATTTAATCAAGTATGTTAAATATTTCTACAAGCAAAAACATAAAACACTGAAAAAGGAAACTGAATAGGACACAGAACAATTGAAATATATTCCATGATCATGGATTAGAAAAATTAACATTGCTACAATTTTCATACTATCAAAAGAAATCCACAGATCAATGTAATTCCCTGAAAACTACTAATGTTCTTCACAGGAGTAGGAAAAATATTTAAAATTTTTATGGAACCACAAAAGAACTAAATAGCCAAGGTAATCTTAAGGAAAATCAAACAGATAATCAGAAAAACCAAAAACAGGCTTGGCACCTATGGCTCAATTGGCTAAGGCGCCAGCCACGTACACCTAAGGTGGCGGGTTCGAATCCCCAGCCCGGACCCGCCAAACAACAATGATGGCTGCAACCAAAAAATGGCCGGGCGTTGTGGCGGGCGCCTGTGGTCCCAGC
>CAUYQV010138473.1:0-25241 GCA_963574575.1 Galagoides demidoff
GACTAAATAAATGAAACCTTACTTGTATGGGGAAGGGTAAAGAGGTAAAAATGCCAAATGTCATAAAACTTTATGTTTTCAAGACAGTTTCATAAAAAATTCCAACAAGATAATTTCTTGGAATTCAAATATAGAATACCAAAGAGGTTTGAAAAGAACCAACATAATTTTTTTTTTTTTTTTTTTGGCCAGGGCTGGGTTTCATCCCACCACCTTCAGCATATGGGGCCAGCACCCTACTCCTTTGAGCCATGGGTGCCGCCCTATACATAATTTTTTTTAATGTATTATATTTGTAAATTGTACTTATGTTGAAATTAAAATATATATATAACAATACTATTTTTGCATTCTACGAAAATTTTTGTTGTTCCATATAGACCAAATTTTAAATTAAGACCCCCCCCAATCAATGGTGTTCCGCTTTACCAATGTTAAAATCTGGTCACCTTAAGTTATACAGTGGCCACATTGCGAATATTTTTCATTAAAATTAAACAATAATGTCTTCAAAACAGTGCTACATAACAAAACTTTAAAAATACTTTTTAAAAGTTGTTAGTGATTTTACCCATGAGACAGGATGACCCTCTCTGATTGTCCTGCTCCCACCTATTCTTTCTTCATACTTTTTCCTTGCTTTATTTTTTTCCCTTTTAGTAATATCTGATATACTTACCTATTTTTCACATTCATTTTTTTTTTTTTGGTGTCACTCCACCAGAATGCAAGATCCACAAGAGAGTAATTTTTGTTATAGCTTTGTTAACTTCTGTATTTCCAACCCTTAGAAAAATAACTAAGTTTTACCTTTTCATTATCAATATTTTTTTTAATAATGACACCTTGTAAGTCGTAACTTACATAACTGCTAGTGTTTGTTGGAATAATGGGTAAATGAATGGAGGACAAAAATACATAGACGTTCTATGAATCCCTATGGCTGAAGTTAAACAGCTTAAGATATTTGTCAGAATTCTCCAAACTGATTTTTTCCCACAGCAACTTTGTCCTAGCTTTGAGAATTCTTAAGTGTAGGAAATTTTAGTTTTCAGTTGATCATAAGGTTTTCCAGTTCTTTCCTTAAGACGATTAACATATGCATTTAACTATTCTTCCTCATGTCCTCTTTTAAATGGTAAGCATGGCCCAGGAAACATGCTAATTTATTTTATTTTATTTTATGAAATCAATTATAGAGCTAGAGACTGTTGGCATCTTAACAGATTATACATATCCACATGTCTGGGTGCTTTAGGGTTCAAAAACGTTTTGCCACAGTTTAAAGAAAAAAAAATTGATTAATGTGAGGTCACCTGCTTCATTCTTTGGCACTGTTTTGCATTTCAATTCTCCGGGAGAATTTGCTTTTCAAAAGTAAGGAACAGATTGCAATTGAACAACTTGTATCTAATCGTGTTCAATGTTGTTAAGTTTGGCGAGAATTTTGGAGAATTACTGACAAGAGCCTGTAACTCCTCAACGAGTTTTCAAGAGGAGTCAATTTCTTCTGGAAAAATAAACAAGGCCCTACTGGGAGTCGAACCCAGGATCTCCTGTTTACGAGACAGGCGCTTTAACCAACTAAGCCATAGAGCCACGCGGAGGTAGCTTCCTGAACTGCGTCTATGTCATTTGACTTCGACAAAAAATTAGTTTACATTCGTGCTGTCGAAAATACACCAACTCCAGGGATATGCTCCGTTTCTTTAATCTCTTAAGGAGTCATACGGCATACAAAGGGAAAAGTATTAGCAGTTGCAGCGTTAGACAAAGGATTTTCCTATTACACCAATGAAGAGCATTACAAAAACTTGAGACGTTGCAATACGAGATAAAGCCCATTAAGAGAAATACAGGGTGTATATACACACACGCACACACATATGTATTCATATGCTGATACATATACACTATATGTATGGTATATATGCACGCATTTATTATTAACATATAATTTTTAAAAATTATTTACTCTTCAAAAGTTTGTATAAAACAAAGTAACTCCCTTGAGGTATAAGAAACTGCCGAATTTATCAGAGGAGGAACACGCATCTCTAGCGGGAGAGGGGCCTGGGCGGTGGCGATCTTCAGCTACCGGTGCCGCCCAGTTCAGTTACCTCTTCCAGGCTGTTCCGTGTGGAGGCTCTCGGCAGGGGCGCGGAGCGGGGAAGGGCAGGGAGGCAGGACTCTCCGCTGCGTCAACCTAAAGAAAGTTATTTGGTGGACACTTGAAAAATTCAACCAAGAAAAGAGACGTTTGTTTGGCCTAGTTTTCTCCGACCCATCTTTTGTCCTCTTCTGTTCCTCCCGGTTTTCCCCCTCCCTTTTTAAAATTTCAGGCAGTTTTGAAAATCAGCTCTCAGAAGAGACAACATGTTCTTCCCAGGACCGTACTTGCAACACGCCCCCGCCTTTCCCCTACCGGTCTCCCCACCCCTGCTGTCACAGCTCCAGGGTTGCGCAGGGGAACTGGGTCGTGGCTCGGCGCCCGGGCGAAGACCACCCGTAGGGTCGACAAGGGCTGTGGAGGCCGGTAAGTTTGCGGGCTCCGGGGCCGGGCTCCTGAGAGACACTGGGACTGAGGCAACTGGGGGACGAGGAGCAAGCAGTGTAGGACAGGCCAGGGGAGACCCTGGGAAGCACCCATACCGCCTTGGTGGGACTGGAGCTGTCAGGACACGTCCTTTCGGGGCTCAGGAGAACGCGAGGAAACACATCAAAAAAATGCAAACCGACCTCTGCCCAGAATTTTCGAAATTAATGCCAGAAGCACATTCAGCAAAAAGTAGGTCTATGCTCACAGACATTTCTTTCCATGTCTTTCACAGTCAGGACTTTATTAAAAAGCAAGGACTCAAATTTTAGACGGGCAGAGATAGGAGGCTGGGTGTGGGGAAAACCTCTGTTGTCTGGTTGCGCACAGTAAAAGTAACTCCCCACCTACAGCCCTAAACTCAGCAGGCAACCGGAGACGTTAACTCAGTCTTAGACTAAGCATCGCCATAGTCCCAGAGCCAGGTCAGCAGGCCAGGAGGATTTTCAAGCATTTTCTTAATGACTAATTTTTCTAGAATCTACCGGATTTTATTTTACACCCGGTAACAGCGCAGGAAGTAAAACTCGGGTCTCTTGTGTCCTATTTGGATGAACAGAGGGAAAATGAACAACCAAATAGAATTCTGACTTTTATTGGTAGCTGTGAGGATTTATTATAGGGTATGATAATCAGACAGCATGATTGTTTGCCAGATTTTTGCCGGGTTGAAAGACAATGAAGTTCCCAAAGAATGTACAGACACGTAATATACACAACGTTCATACTATTTATGTGTCTTTTGAACATTAGAAACAGTTCTAAAACAATTTTGTTTTTGTAGAGGCAAAGTGGATAAGTGCTCCAAAGCATTGAGTGAAGTATTTCATTTCTTGGAGGTATGACAATTGCAATCCCACCCTGCCAATCCTTTTTGTGCAGTCGCTTTGATCTAGGCTCCGGAAGAGGTCCAGGCATAGGGTCCTTTCAGTAGTACTTCGCCTTCTTGGGAATGAATGGTTTGGAACAGACATGTCCCTGGGAAGAAATTCGTCTTTATCATAGTAAATTAAAGGTATTGAAGATTCGGTTCAAAGAAGAGCTAAGCTTTCTCTGTATTTATTCTTATTTTTCATACCTTTGGTAAACATTTGAAGTCCAAAAAGATAGGATTTTATTTTTGTAAAATTATGTGTTGTGTAGGCAACATTTTGACAGATCTCAAACTTTAAAAAATGTCAAAGCACACCCTCCCCAAACTTTTACCCTTCCAACTCTCTCACCCCATCTCACCTTCCAGATCTAGCCTTATAGGTAAACGTGTTAACTTTTGTGCTTCCTTCCAGGGACATTTTTTGTGTATGCAAGCAGTATGTTCCTATACAGAAATATCTTGACTTAAGAAGGAGTCTGGTCTGCATCAAACTCATGGGAAGTTGAAAATATTTTAAGCAAGAAAAATGCATTTAATACCCTGATAAACCCATTCTAATGTTGAAAAATCGTAAGTCAAACCATAAATTGAACCATCATAAAGTTCAACTGTCATAAACTGGGGACTCATCTGTAATTATTATCCCCACTTTTTACTCAAATGATAATGTGCCACACTCATGCATTTTAATTACTTCAGATATCCTGGAGTGGAGTGATTTGCATGGAAAATTAGCAAGAACCCCTTTCTCCTTTACTGTAATGGATAGTATTCCATTGGATTCATTCATTCAGTCACTCTTTCCCATACAAACAGTGTTGCTGTGAATAATCTAATATACTGAACATTTCACATGTTTGTGGAAACTTTCTCAGTGAAATGGATAAATCAAAATTAGGTGAAGATAGTTTTTTTTTTTTTTTAGAGACAAAGCCTCACTTTGTCACCCTCAGTAACGTGCCATGGTGTCACAGCTTACAGCAACCTCCAGTTCTTGGGCTTAGGCAATTCTCTTGCCTCAGCCTCCCGAGTAGCTGAGACTACAGGTGCCCACCACAATGCCCAGCTATTTTTTGTTGCAGTTTGACTGGGGTTGAGTTCGAACCCACCACCCTCTGTAAATGGGGCTGGTGCCCTACTCAGTGAGCCACAGGCACCACCCAGGTGAAGATAATTTTGATGGATCTTGCTAGTAGCCCTCCCTAGATATTAACAATTTTTATGATCACCAGCAACCTTTGAGTACCCATTTACCATGCTACAGTCTTCACTTTATTAAATGGTAACATTTAAATTTTATGTAAGGTTTACTGGGTGCTGAGTATTTACTATCTTTATATTCATAAGACATTTAATCTTAATGAAAATCATGTGAGGATATTACCAGGTTTATCCCTACTTAATGGATAAGAAAACAGGCCGCCTGCCTCAGCTAAATACAGAGAACAATAAAGATTACATACCTCTGCCTATAACAAAGGATTCTCCCCATTTAATAAATAAAAGTAGCATTTCACTGTATTTTTATTTTGTTTTTCTAATGAGATTAAAATCTTCTTGTTAAGGAACCCACAGGGTGACATACTACTGCTCACCACACAGGAAACCAATTCTGAGACAATGAGGATTGTCAAGGAAGAAAGGATTTGTTTCAGAGGGTGTGTCAACTAGGAGGGGGAGGCACAGGCCACCTCAAATCCACCTCCCAGATCATCAGGGTTAAGGGGTTTTTATGGAGGTGAAAATGAATAATGCATAGAGGGAGTATACCCCTTTGCATGTTTGGGGGTGGAGTGCAGGGCACACAAGTACAGTGGGGAATCATGCTAGTGATGATTCATCCTATTCATACATCCCATGAACAAATAATGGTGGGAAAATCCCTCCCCAGGATGGGAATTTCAGTATTATAATGAGCTAAGGGTTAATATTGTTCATTCTTTCAGCCTTGTGCACAGGCTCAGTGGCTACTGGTCACAATCTGCAGTGGTATATCGCTTTTCTTGACTTTCTTTGGACATTCTGGTAGAGTAAGGCACTGTAGTTATCTCAGGGCTTCAAAGAGGGAAAAACTCAAAGCAGTGGTATCGGTGTACAGAGAATTACAAAGTTCTGTTCAGCAGTTTATACTGAGACCTCTATGTCTCTTGTCTACTTTTTCTAAGACTGCCATTGGTAGGCTACTGGCCTTGATTGTTTCATTCCTGTCCAGTCAAGGCCACTTAGCTGCCTGCTTCAGTTCTGATGTAAACACTAGAAACTCTTTTGGAATATGAAGGAGCTAAGACATTAGAGAATTGTAAAGTTTTGTTATGAAACCGGTCACATTCTCAAAAATTTTAAAGCCATTTACTTTTCCTTTCTATGAAAAATAGAAATTGAATATTTCTCCATTTTCTGGTGGATTATTTACTTTTCTTTTATTTACATATAATATATTTTTTCAAAGGGTAAGATTATTCGTTTATTTGTTTAAAGAATCAATTGAAAATGTTTAAACTGCTGGTGGCAAAGAGCCGATCAGTAGTGAGGGAGACACAGCAGAGAGGAGGGAGTGGATAAACAAGGGACGTGAAGTGTACTGGCAGATTTTCAAGGTTTGCCACACAGGGAGGTTGATAGAATTTTGGTTTGATGGTTTCCCTTTATCTCCATAAAATAGATGTGGAATAAGGGCACTGGCTGTGAGTCAGGTTTGAGGCAGCACTGGTTTGAAAAGCTGTTTTGAAAAACTGGGGTGTGAGGTTGTGTGCGAGGAGTGGGGGGATGGGGAAGGGTGGAGGCATGGGGAGTGAGGGCCCTCTGGGGCAGCCAAGGCTGGTCCACACATGGTCTCCCAGAAGAGACGAATAAGTTTCCAGTCAGATGTCTAGGTGTGCTGCCATGGCAACAGAACAGCAGGGGGCCAGTGGTGAGGGGAGTCCCTACCCCGTAACTGAATAGAGCTGTGGTATTTGTTTTGACCTACAGTTCAGGACATCATGTGAGATGGAGACTCAAAGTAGCCAAAATGAGACCCCAAAGGCCGCCTGATTTTTATGTTATAATATATATCATCTCTATATTAAAATGTGTGGGTATGATGAGCTGGGAATATTATTTGGCCGGTTACTCACTTGTCTTTTCATGTGTGTTCCTTTAATCCAGGCAGTTTTGAGAACTGCCTTGACCTTATTGAGGAAAAATGAGACTACTCATCAAATAGGGATCTGATGTATTTACAACAGTGGAGGAGAGTTTCTACCTCTCTACTCAGCTACCTAAGTCATGAAACCACTATGTGGCATTGTTAGTGAACCCACAAGGGCTGTTCATGTTGCTGGCCACACAGAAAGCCAATTACTTGAAGGAGAATTGTCAAGGAAGAAAGGTTTTACTGCAGGAGTGCATTTGCTGGGAGGTGGAAGCACAGATTGCCTCAAATCCACCTCTCCTATTAATAGGGTTAGGGTGGTTTTATGAAGGTGAAATGAATAATGCAGGTGCAGAGTGAACATTATGTGTTTGAGGTGGAGTGCAGGCCAACAAGCCAGTGAGAAATCAATCGTGCTAGCTACATAGATCCCATGAACAAAAAGTGGTGGGTAAGTCCCTCCCGGGTGAGGATTTTATTATTATAAAGGTCAAGGAGTTAGTATCAGTCATTCTCAGCCTTGTGCTCAGGCTCAGTGGGCCCTTGGGCACACTCTTCAGTGGTTTATCACTTGTCTTTTCTAGACAAACAGGAGATACAAGACTCTTCAGTTATCTCCTGCCTGCAAGGATGTTCTGCTGTTCCCAGGAAAGAAACTCAAAAGAAAATGCATCAGCGCTACAGCAACCTCCAACTCTTGGGCTGAAGAGATCCTATTGCCTCAGTTTTTCTATTTTTAGTAGAGATGGGGGTCTCACTTTTGTTCAGGCTGATCTTGAACTCACGAGCTCAAGCTATCCACCTGCCTTGGTCTCCTAGAGTGCAAGGATTGGAGGCATGAGCCACCACACCTGGCCCCAAATTCAATCATTTTAAATCATTCTCATTTTCTTAAAACAAAAAAAAATTTCCCCTCTTAGCTACTTTAGTAGTATCCCACCAGTAATAGTACATGTTGTCTTATTTTCATTCTATTCTACATAGCTTATAATTTCAGTTTTCATTTTCTCTTTGAGCCAAGATATTTCTAGAAGCGTTTATTTATTTTTTTGCAGTTTTGAACCCGCCACCTCCAGCATATGGGGCCAGCGCCCTACTCCTTTGAGCCACAGGCGCTGCCCGAAGTGTTTATTTTTTGAAGAATAAAATTTTATATTTTTCTGACTATATTTTGATTCTGATTTCTATCCTTATTTTTTAGTATATTGTTAATTTTCTAAAGTAAAAAATATTTTGAATTTTTTTTACTGGACCAATTGATAGTCAATTCATGACCAATTTTAAAATTGTTTATTCTCTATGTTGTAGGAAATTATTTAATTGTGTTTAGCAGCTCAATTGTATTATCATTTATGCCTTTTAGAATATTATTTCTTTGTCCACTGATATTTCTTGGAGTGAGAGCAATGAATTAAAGCCAATTATCAAATTGTGTCTGTCTTTATACTTGGCATCTCTGCTGAATGTCTGCTGGATGATGGTTACTGTTTTATTTTATTAAGCATGAATATTGAAAAACAAAAATTTTTATCTACACTTAAATTGTTTTTTGGTTTTACAGTTTTTGTCCAGGGCCAGGTTTGAACCCACCACCTCCAGTATATGAGGCCAATGCCCTACTCCTTGAGCCACAGGCACCAACCTATACTTATATTGTAATTTAGCATTTGAAAGTACCCTTCTTTGTCTCCTTTCATGTACTTTGTCAAAAAATTTTACTAAACATGATATTAAGTCTTTGAGTTCCTTCTTTTTGTATGAATTTGCCTGATACTTTTGTAGGTTCTTTATTTTCAATTTTCCTGATTGTTTCCAAGCCTTATGGGAAAGTGGCAAGCTGCGAGAAGGCTTTGTGAACTGGTATATGTAGAAAACAAAGAGCTCAGAAGACTGATTGTTGGTCTTTACAACATTTTGAAAGCCAATGACTCTAATTAAGAGATACTCAGTCTTCCACTAATTTTTCTAGCCATACCAAAAATTACAATTGAGATACTGAGTATAACAAATGTATGGCTTTATAGAGAAATTCCCAGGGAAGAGAATCTGATTATAGTCAAGAGCTTCCCAGAGACTTGAATAAAATAATTTCTAACCTAAAAATCCAGTGCAATTGGGAATCTTAGCTTTTTAAGGTTAGTGCTTTCTAGGTTCTGTCTTTGGTTGTCCTACTTTCTTCTGAGAAAATATTTCGAAAAATATTCCATACCTTCATATCTTTGAATCCTCCAAAGTAAGCTGATGACTTTCAAATAGTTTTCTCCCATAGACCTCTTAAGAACTCCATATTATTATAGTTAACTGCCTTCTAGAGAAATGTCTTCCTTCTTATCTCACAGACAAAGTGGACTTATTAAATCTCTCCTACTATTGCTTTTCTTCTTGAATAGCATCATAATCTATTCTGTTAAACTGTGACTAAGGTAGGTGACTCTCCTTCATTTCTCCCTTCCTCCTACAGTTTACCAAGTGATTATGATGTCACTGCATAGGGATCCTTCCTTAACTACTCATGGCAAATAGTATAACATTCTAAGCAGAACCTACTATTTTACAATCATAATTTGATGGAATTGAGTTTTGCTATTAATTCAGTTAACCTATTAGTGAGTTAGCTATTCTGAATATAATGTTCTAGTTTTAATTTGATATTTGTTTTGTCTCTAAAGAAGCTTTTATTATAAGTAGATGAAAATTATAAACAATTTTGCTTGCTTGTGTAAGAGATAATCTTGCTATGTTGCCTAGGCTGGTCTCAAATCCCTGGGCTGAAGCAATCCTCCAGTCTTAGCTGTATCACTATGTCTGGCCAAACCTAAGTTTTGAATGGACAAAAAAATCTGAATCAAGTTTGGCATAGAGAGATAGTTAAATTTGCCCAAAACTCATGAGAAATAATCATAAATGAGGGCATATATTATCCCAAATTTGTTCTTTTTTGCATGAAGGGAATTATGGACATTGACCTACCTGATTTGCTGGGACTAAGAAGAACAGCTCCCATGGCACCTCAAAATCCTGAGATAGGCTTTTCATCCTTATATTAATGCTATCTCCTATCCCCTTACTGATGGTGCCTGTTAAAATGTAGAATGGGTTTGAGCTTTAGTTGTTAATAGAGACCCCATTTGTGAAAGATTGAGCAGTCTTTTGTTTCCCACCAGGCATGACACCCTGTGCACATAATGCAAGGCCCACATCAATTGTTTCTTCTCTCCTAGACTGAGAAATGACAAATTGGAATAAAAAGTTTTAAGTTTGTTCACATTTGGGGAATCTGTGAAAACGTAGTTGTGCTAATTAAAAATGCATTAAGTGTCTGATTTCAGAATTCCTTGATTGTAGACATACATAATGTTATAAATTATGACATTATAAATTATAACATAGGCTAGACAGATGTTACTCTTAGAGCCCCTAAAATGTGGGGGTTAATTAAAATGTTAAGCTTTATTATAGAGTTTTTAAATAGTTACTAAAGCCATCAATGATTCTACCACCACTACCTTTGGTGGGAAGTCACAGTTTGAAGACTTGGTTTTCCCTAGTAAGGGAACAGAAAAATTGCCCTGATAAATGTCATTTAGTTTTGGTTACCATGTGTCTTTCCTCTCCTTTCTAAATAACACTTTTTTGTTGCATCATGTTTTCTGTTTCTGCTACCATCTACCATTAGTTTATTTTTCATATTACTAATGTTCTTAGTATCTATATTTAACCCATTTTTTGAATTCTGCCCCTTTCACAGAAGCTTCTTGCTTATAATTGTCTGTATTTAATACATCCTATGAATTTTGCCTTTTCTCATAAACTACTAACTTAGCTACCATCTATATTGATTTACTCTATCCAATTTGCTTCTGTGTTTTCTATATCAGAATGCTATCAAATCATATAGCAAACTCATGTTTCATGAGCCCATGTATCTCAACATTCTGTCTGTTTTGGAACAGGAGCCCCATAAAATCAATGTTTTGAACAAGAATGACTCTGAGTCTCTATACATGAAGATAGTGCCTTTGCCAGGTTTAAGGTGTCGGAGGGTTTTCATAAGTAATTTAATTAGGTGAAAATTTCCTTCCTGTTCATTTGTCTGCAGGAGGCAAAGAAATATAGGAGAAATAGTAACGAGAAGGCAAGAGTAAAGACCTAGAGAAAAGAAAGATCCTTTTCTTAGCTCCCTTGAAGTTATAATCTAAAAATTGTCCTAAGTTCTACATGCACTATAGGTGGCATTCTGAGGTTATAAAATGCTTTGTATGATGTGTTGAGGGCATTGTGTTATAGAGGCCAAAGGGAATCTGAAAGAAAAATGTGTTGCTTATCCTTTTAAAAGGAAGCAAGAACACGTATGTGGTCTGTTCGGTTTCATAAGGAAAATTTGGGGGAGGAGTGGAATCTCTATCCAGGAAATTCCTGGAGATTCAAAGAAAAGAATATTTGTGGTCTGAAAGTTGAAAAAGCAAGAGAAAACAGAGAAATGGATGGTGGAGGGAGGTAAAGGGAGAAGAGAATGTGAGAACTTTTTTTTTTTACTCTAAATCACAATGTACATCTAAGACTTTGGGAATATATGTTAAAGAAAAATTATTTTGGCACTTGTTAAAATGGCAGGAAAGACTCCATTGAAGACTATTGCAATAGAAGTCAAGACTATTGCAATAAGGAAAAGAGACTGAACTCAACTCAGAATACTACAGGGACAAATGAAGATTCATAGCCAATAAGCAGAGGGAGGGGATGAGTGGATGATGAAAAATTACCAAGAAAGGACTCTCCTGCCTCCGTGGCATTATTACTGTCCTCTATCACAATGGTGATTGCCTCCAAAAGAACTCTGGATTTGGAATTTGAAATTTGTGCCTGAGTGAGTAGTGCTATTTGAAGGTAACACACAGTAGGGTATGCCCCTGTCAATCTGGGAGATTCCGAAGGAATTCTCATTTATTTTGGATTGGATAAACCCCTACCTGCCTGTGAGGATGGGAACTATCTTGTTTTGATTCAACATTACCAGTGCTTGTTAGATGAGACTGGAGTTGGTATGTTTGGAACCTCTTGAATTTCTCTTATGCTGAGTGTTTATCTGTGTTGGTATATACATGTGAACACAGACTCTGTTAAGCTCTTTGTCTGTATTTTCTTTTTGCTGTTGATAGTATTATTAGTGCAGTCCAATGTCTGGGAGGTTGACAGACATTTCTGACAGTAGTTTCTCTTGTATCAGATTCTAAGATCAGATCTAACAGTCCTGAGAAGGGTTCCAGGTCTGATACTAGACTAAAACTCCCTTGCAGCTCCAACAACAGTCTTGTAACCAGAAATGAGTTGCGTGTCAAATTTGAAAATAATGTGTTTGGAAAGACTCTGAGTCCTGGCTGTCTGAGACTTTAGAATCTTCCAATCACACCTGAAGACTCTCTCAAAAAGTTTTTTGTTTTTTTTTGTTTGTTTGAGCTAAGTTCTTGCTCTGTTGCCCAGTCTAGAGTGCAGTGGCATCATCAGAGCTCATTGCAACTTCAAACAACTGGGCTCAAGCAATTATCCTGCCTCAGCCTCCCAAGTAGCTGGGACTATGGACACAGGTCACCACATCACCGTGCCAGCGATCCCCAAAGTTTTATGATCAACAGAGCCTTAGTGATTCTAGCTACCTCTGGGGTATTTATGGAGTACTGGTTTTATAGACCCAATTAGCTTCAGTTTACCTGACTTACATGACAAGTTGTGGGAACTTCTGGTTTGAGGAAGAAATTCTGCCACAATACTAGAGCCTGTGAGGGTAATGATGATAATCACCATGAGAGCAATAGTAAACCGTTAAGCATTGCAATGGACTAGAACCCCTGAGACATCACTGGTCAGTCTTCCCCCTCCCAGAAGTTTCTGTGTGTAGCTTTCCTTGAGGGGCTAAGCTTTTAAGGATTGCTTAAAAAGGAGAGAAATGGAAATGTTTATCTCTCAATCCTTTCTTCACAAAGATTTTATATTATTATTGTCATCAGTATCTGTGAAATCCTGATCTGAACTACTGCTCTCACACCTGTACCTGACCTTTGCTCACCTCCCACTGCAAGGAAATTTGTTTCTTCTTTCCCTGGTTTTAAGTCTTTACAGAACAACCTTTATTTTCTCTTCAGAAACAGCCACATCAGGAGCACTTCTTGAATCCAGAAGTTTGAGGTTGCTGTGAGCTAGGCTGAAGCCAGGGCACTCTAGCTTGGGCAACAGAGTGAGTCTAGAAAAGAAAGAGAGAGCAAGAGAGAGAGAGAGAGAGAGAGAGAGAGAGAGAGAGAGAGACATAGGAGGGCACCAGGGGGAGAGAACCTGAATTTTTTCAAGCTCAGAGAGGGGAGTGGGAGATAGGTGTGGGCAGACGGAGACCTTTCCCAGATACTCAAGTATGTTGCACTCAGGCTGGAAGTTACAGCCCTCTTCCTTCATTACGTTAGGAATGTCACTCCCTGTGGCGGGTGCCTGTGGTCCCAGGTACTTGGGAGGCAGAGGTAGGAGACTTGCTTGAGCCCAGGAGTAAGAGGTTGCTGTGAGCTGTGATGTCATAGCACTCTACCCAGGGGGACAGCTTGAGGCTCTGTCTCAAAAAAAAAAAAAAAAAGGAATGTCTCTCCCCTGGATCCTTCACTTCTATGTGGCAACTACAGATCCCTTGGTTAGGCTAAACTAGTACCTGGAGAGAATTTTATACATTGTGTCATCTCATCTTCCTCCACCCATTTCCTGGTCCTTGGTTATCCTGACCTGCATTTTTTAAGTGTGAATATATTTGTATGTATGCAAATACTTATGTTCCACATAATTTATGAAATGAAGAGAAAAACAGCTATTTTATTTTACTCCCTCATATAAACTTCTCTTTCCTTAATATCTAATTTTCTGTATCTGTTATAAAAGACTAAATTGTAATTATAAAACAGCATGGACCAGAGAGGACTTTCCACCAGGTCCTTTGCACCTCTAAGTAGGAATGGTTTTTGTTATACCTTTTCTGTTTTGTTATGTTTTTTTCCTTTTAGATATTTTCAGGTCCCCCCCCACTTTCTCCTAGACAAGGCCTTGCCCTATAACCCAGGCTGAAGGGCAGTGTGGCATCATCATAGCTAAGTCCAACCTTAAACTCCTGGGCTCAAGTGATCTTCCCACCATGGTTTTTCAAAGTGCTGGGATTACAGGTGTGAGCCACCACACCGAGGCTGTTTTCAGATTTTAACACTGAGGATGAATTAATTTTATACACATAAATGTATGCCTATTTGTTGTAGAGAGCAGAAGAGAAGTAAAGATTCCTCTCATGTAGAGACCTGAAGGGAAGGGTGCAGAGGGACCTTACACCAGAGAACACACAGTCATAGCAATTCTGAGCAGACTGTCTCACCAAGTGCTTTGGATGTACCAAGGAAAGGTCTAGAGTGTTTTTGAGAAAAACAAAATATTAGGAGCCAAGTAAAGGGGTCAAGGGAAGAGGGACAAAATGAGAGAAGAGTTATGACTCTAGATATAATATAGGACTGAGGAAATACCACACAAAGCCAGGTTGCTGCACAGGTTTTTAATTTGAGAGTGATAAGAATGACTTTAACATTGGGGAGACTCAGAGTCAGAAGAAAACCTATCATTCAGAATAAAGGGACATCTCTGCCTGGGTGCCATGACCTGAATGCACTAAGGGACAGGCACCAAGGAAGGCTCTGGTAGGGTCTGACCCAGAGAGGTTTTGAGACCCACCATCATAAAGATGCCCCTCCCTTCTGTGAATGAGGTCTCTGCTCTCACTCTGTCTTCAGAGGTTCTCTAAGAAAACTTCTGGGTGGCAGAAAAATAGAGAACTAATTAGGGAAAGGAGCAGTTTAACAAAACATGCCTAACTTAAAGGAGAAAGGAGGCTATCAAGGGGACCTAGAGAGTCTTGCTGCCAGTTCCTGCTTTTCTTAAACCTTCAGGACGGGGGAAGATAGATGTCAAAGCTTCTGGGGATTGCTTTCTTATGGGCATGGGCAATCTGAACTATCTACCTTAAAATATAATTTTCCTCTGGAATAGATTAGAAAAAAATTTATATTTCAGGATCTGAGTTGGAAAGGTAAGTTTTCTTTCCCTTAATCTTCAAACACACTCATACATGCATATACACGCAAATGCACTCCCCCGTATCATTCATACACACATTTATACATAGCTACCCACACTTATAAGCAGCTGCTTGGATAGTACTGGATGGTTTGGTCACATGGAAGCTGGGTAGGAAGGGGTGTGGAGCAAAGATGAATCCTTTGTTAGATAGTCCTTCAGGTGATAAGCAAGTAGGAACTTCTGCCAGCACTAGCCCTTCCTACTAAGTATCCTGCTTTAGGTACTCTTGGATGTCTGACTTGACTGTGCTGACTGGAGCCCGGTGGTACCAGCGCATGACAGGAACTCCATTAGGTCCCACCAGGAACTTCTCAAAGTTCCAGCGGATGTCATGGACCTTCATGGGCTCCCAGAAGAGATTCTTTGATGAGCCCAAAACATCAGAGGTCGGAGGGCAGGAGTTCTGGAGCACAGATACAAAAAATAGAAAAATAAATTTATTTTTACTTTTTTGTGGTCCAGTGTTATCCCTAGTCCTAGAGAATCTACTCACCAATTATATGTGTATCTTAATATATTAACCTTAACATGTTTCTAATCAACCACAGACATTGTAATGTATCATCACCAATACACCAACTACCAAGCAATCAAAAGTTACAGAGTACGATAGTGAACAGAAAGAATCCCTTCTTTCCCTGTCTCGCCTCCATTCTCTTGATTTTATCATGGTACTTCAATAAAAGAATATCCTCCATTTCCTTGGGCAAGTCATATCATTTTTACAGTTTCAGTTTCCTTAGCTGAAAAGTAATGGGTTGGTTTAGAATAGTGGTTCTCAGAGTTTGGGGCTTTTTCAGGCCAGTAAAAGTTCAATAACTATTTTTTGGAAATTAATGTAGAATAACTAACATTCATTTTGAGCAATAGGAATAATTAAAAGTTTACTATTACATTCTGAGCAAGAGTGAGATTGTCTCTACCAAAAATAGAAAAACTAGCTGGGCATCATGGCAGGTGCCAGTAATCCCAGCTACTTGAGGAGTTCTTGAGTCCAGGAGTTTGAGGTTGCCGTGAGCTATGATGGTACTCAACCCAGGGCAATAGAGTGAGACTTTATCTCAAAAAAAAAAAATTTACTATAACCATGCAACCATATTCAAAAATTAAAATATTTTTAAATATTAGGTTGGACCACATAAGATTGATGATAGCATCATTTTTGAGCAAGAGAAAAGCCAATATATATGGTTAAACCTATATAATTAAGTAATTTAGTATCAGAATAAATATTGGTCTTATATTTAATAAATTGAGCTTTATGAAAACTCCCCACATTGTCCTTTTTTTTTTTAAGTTTGCTGTGGAAGTGTGACAATTTGAACAAAAGCAAGTCTTATTCTGAAGACCAGGTTTTGGGGGTGGGTAAGCTAAGAAATCCCTAAGGTTCCTTCTATCCTGGTATTTTGTGGTTCTAACACTGTGACTCCAGACACTCACCACATGGTACTATTACTCAAATCTGTATGTGTCTCCTGAGTAGATATGAGTTCCTTCAGAGAATAGCCTATGCCCTATTAGCTCATTGTAAGGCACAGTTCTTTGCATATGCCAGGGATTTGAAAAACGTCAAATAAGTGAATAATTACTATTCATTAGGGGAAATTAGTCTGTGTCAGAGCTAGCTTCCTCTACTTAAGGTTGAACGCCCATAATAGATGTTGCCATGATCCTTGAATTTATCTGAGTATCTCTTTTTAAGGAGTCAGACTCCAAACCTAGACATGAGCCCCACTGCTTTTAGGACATCAGATAGATATGACCAGTCTGTACCAGGTTTATGTTCACTCACCTTCAGGAAAGTAAAGACTTTCTGTTCATTTTCTCCATTCACATCCCCTTTTTCAAAAAGCTGGAAATTGGGGACAAAGCCTCCACCTGGACGCACATACCTACAATGAATCAGAGTATTCCCAAAAGGATCCAAATTGAGACAGAGATGGAATGTAATGGCTGCTACCAATGCACCACAACAAGTAATCAGAGATAAAGAGAGAGAGAGTGTAGACAGGGAAGGTAAGAAAATCAGGACTTCATGCTGTAGGCTTTATGAAGCCATAGAACATTCAATACAAATGGAAGGCAATATTTTTAACTTGGCTTCCTGGTTCATTTCCATTTCCTTTATTCCCTTCTTTCCCTTGTGTTTCTTTTCCATTAGATCTTCCCTTAGTCTCATCATCAAAGAATCCAAATGTAAAGAGAATATTTAAGGACTGTCAACATGGCTAGATTGAATTCAAAGCACCATGGTCATACTCTTCAATCCATTGATTTACTACCACCACTCCTGAAAATTGCCAGAATGCAAAGGCTGCTCAGCAGAATGAGGAATGGAAACCCTGATAGGCACTCACTTGAGCCCAGAAAGGATCTCTTCTGGGCTCTTTCCTGGTTCTTCTTTTCCAAACTGATTGCAGGGAAAGCCCAAAATAATGACACCAAAATCCCTCAGGTCCTCCTGTAGTGCATTCAATTCTGTAAGTAGAGAATGAATAGCATGGGTGGCCTGGTCAGAAGCCCCACCTCCAGCAGTGAAAGACCACTAGGTTTGTCCATTCATCACATATGTAAACCACGGACTAAGAAGGGAAAGATTCACGATTACAGAGATCAAGAAGGTAAAGCAAAACCCAGATGACAGGTTTCCAGAAACTCATCCAAATGGCGCTGTTGCTTTTCTTGGGCAATAGTTCTCATAACTAGCTGCACTTTACCACCCAATAAGAATTCTTATTTAAAACACACACATGCACATGCACACACAACTGGTTAGTCTTGTGTGGGAATCTTGCTTGTTTCTGAGGAATCCTTCCTTAGTTGGTGGAGTGACTGACCAAATGTACTATTCAGGAAAAGGCAAACAAAATGGACCCCCCCATCTCTTATTCCCCTTAATGTCTTAGGATAACACAATATGACACTCTGGTCACATTCTCAGGAGCACTCTTTTTTGCTCCCCCCTCAGAGTAGTGGAGGGAATCAAAGGAATTCTGGCCTAGCTCCAGAACATTCTGTATACTCTCATCAATTCCAGTGACCTAACTGATGCCATTTCTCTGCCACACTACCTGGAACCTCAGGCTACAAGCTCCAAACTACTCTTTATCATTGCCAAGAAGCTGTCTAGACTTGTATCATTATTTTCATCTTCAACTGTTTTCAGTTCAGATTTATTCAGTCCCAGAAGCAGCATCAGCCAGCCTCAGTGAGACTCAACTCTACCTGCTGGCATCTCCTTAGAACCTCTTCTTAAATGGAGAGTGCTTCCTGTTTTCATATAGTTCTTCAGTTACTATCCATACTCAACTCCCTCTTATTTTTGGCCATGAAGAGTATTTTCTTCTTACAACAGAAAAACTTAGCAAATCTTGAGTCTGGTCCTTTGGCAAGTTTCTTTAACACTAAATTTCCTAATTAGAAATAAAATTTGAATGAGATGTTCTTTAAAATTCTCATAACATAGTTTAATAAATCGTATCACAGCAACATAATTGTGGCGGGCGTCATAGTCTCAGAAACTCCGGAGGCTGAGGCAAGAGAATCCTGTACTAAGGGCCAGGAGTTGGAGGTTGCTGTGAACCATGATGCCACAGCACTCTGCTGAGGACCATAAAGTGAGACTCTGTCTCTAAAAAAAGAAAAAAAAATGGAGACTTTACATCTTTTGTATTAACCTGGATGGGAGTGGAACACATTATTCTTAGTAAAGCATCACAAGAATGGAGAAGCAAGAATCCTACGTACTTAATTCTGATATGAATTAAGGATCATTAACGATCTAGTATGCAGTGGGGGGAAGGGGAAAGCAGAGAGAGGGCAGAAGGGAGGGGGTGAGGAGTCACAGTGTGTGATACACCTTTTGGGGGCAGAACACAATTATAAGAGGGACTTGACCTAACAAATGGAATCAATGTAACCTGGTTCTTTCTACCCTCAAAGAATCCCCAATAATTAAAAAAAAAAAAAGTCTAATATCTCAAAATGAAGTGAACCATATAGCTTAGATGCATGATTGCAATATGCTTAAATTTAAGCAGTATTTTAAAAGGAGAAAATTCTGAGATTTGTTATTATTGAAGCTCCAATAAGATAAATGATAGGAGTTTATATTTTTGATCACTTGAATAGATAGCATTGTCAGTGTGTAGAAACTTTTTCTTAAAGCTTATTCATACATTGCTTTGATCTATTTCTCTGTGGAATTCAGTGCAATTAACCTTTTGAATTTATCTAGAACTTTGCTTAAAAGCCTAAAATAAATTCTTGGCCTGTCAAAAACTGCATGTACCTCTGGTATAATTGATCTAAGCCTTTCTTGATCAATAGGAATACCAAAGTCTCGCTCAATATGTGCACAGAAAAAAATCGAAAACACACCTTACCCACCACAGGTTAGGCCATGTTTGGAGAGATGGGACATTCTCCCATACTACCAGTCATGCTAAAGAGCCCTCACCAACCAAAGGTGACCCAATTAGAAACCTTCATTTTTCCTCCTCTGTCATTTGGGGGTGCCAAATGACACCCAGGAGCACTTTGCCAAAGATCAAAGATCAATCCTTTCTCCTGTTGGTATCAGAAGTCACCAAGGAGAAACATAGAATCAGGTTCTAAACCTAGGTTCTGGCCTGGGAGTCACAACTAGGCTTTGGCATTCTCCTAGAAACAAATAATTTCATAGAATGTTAATATTATGCAACTGTGACAGTGAATCAAAACAAAAACAAAACCATTCCATAATTATAGCTGAACACAGTCAAAACATATACATTGCTCAAATCACCAAAATGACCAAGCACCATCCTATTCTTAACAATATGAGTGACTTCTGCTTCTTCACCAGCTACGGCTTTAGCCTTAATTTCTCCCACCATGCAGATATAATTAAGATACCCAATCACATAATTTTCTTCATTTCCTGATGGTATCTAGTTGACAACAAAGCTTCAACTTCTTAAACCCTTTCCCAAATCACCTAATACAGGCTCAGATTCTATAATAAGTCCTTTCTGACACTCTTCTATTCAGAAGCCCTGAGCAACAATTCAGCTTGTTTATTATGGGTGTGTTCCTGGTAGCCTTTGTGACTAAATCTCTGGGAAAGTTTTAGTTCTCAAATCTAGAGATAATCCTCCTGGTATTCTAAGAAGCAAGAAAGAGTGAGATGTAGGGGAGTAGAGTTATCAATCCCTTCTTATCCCTCCCCACCCCCCAATAACACATTAGCAAACCTTCTGGAATTAAAATATGGCTACCTGGGCTTGGTGCCTGTAGCTCAGGGCTAGGGCACCAGCCACATACATAGGAGCTGGCAGGTTCCTTTGGTTCCACAACCAAAAAATAGCTGGGCATTGTGGCGGGTGCTTGTAGTTCCAGCTACTTGGGAGGCTGAGGCAAGGGAATCACTTAAACTCAAGACTTTGAGGTTGCTGTGAGCTGTGACACCATGGCACTCTACCCAGGGCGACAGCTTGAGACTCTGTCTTTAAAAAAAAAAAAAAAAAAATATATATATATATATATATATATATGGCTATCTGGTAAAGCTAGTTTCATATGAGTTGAAACATGAGTTCTTACCAGGGTACTGAACTGCCAAGCCTCAGTAGGTGGCCACGTTGACAAAGAGGACATGCTTGCCTGCGTACTGCTTGAACTGGATGTATTCGCCATCCAGGGTGAGTGCTCCATACTCGTAGATGGTGCCTGCCACATCCTTGTTGCAATCCACCTGGAATGTATCAAAAATAACTATAATGATATAAGTAAAGAACAATTCCCAATATCTGTGGACTTTTTTAAAGCACCCAAAGACCTTTCATGTAATATTTTACAATTCTAAGAACTTAGGAGATCTTTTCAAGTAAAATCTTTAGTTAGAGCTGAGATCACAATGAGCACTTATATCTTCTATCCATTTTTTGTGTGTGTGATAGGGCAAGTGTGCATTTTATAATAGTCTTTCCTTTCCTAGGAGATTAATATAATTTACCTCCATTCTCTGACACTGCATACTCCCCCAATCATAATAACCCATTCCAGTCATCCCATCCTTCTCAGATATTACTATTAGAGTTTTGCAAGGTTTTTCATAACATAAATAAGTTTTAAATAAATTCCTTATCTGTATGTTCTGATATTTTAATTCCTCCACAAAGGCCCAGGCCCATAACTTGCTCCTCCTCTGGATCCCACTGAAGGGCCTTTCCTGGCTTGCCAATGAGATACTCACTGGTACCTACAAGACTCATCCTTGATGTATGTTTCTTCTCATGTCTTTATTGTGCGGGAATAGTCTAGAGGAAAAACTTTCTATCCACAAATATGCCAATAAAAAAAAGGAGACAGAACCTGAAATTGAAGGCCAAGATGTTATGTGGTGAGAGGGGTCAGATTCCTAGGCAAATGGAGAAAAGAGTAAATTTGGCTTCAGAGAATCTCAGTCTATTAAAGCCTGCCCCATGTAGTGAAGAAATTGCCTATGGGTGAGCTTCCATGGGGAATGTGGAGCAAGAGGCTCTTTATCATCTGATAAGTCTGTCAGTTTTGTCACCAGGACTGGTGGCACTATCTTCTTCACTACCCTTGCAGGAAAGGAGGCTTGCCTGGGGCAGGCCTTTTCCTTATGTGCCCATACATGTATACACATCTGTGCATATGTATTGTCCAAATTTGGGGGAATATGAGTCTGAGAAATCAACTATGATGAGCTGTCATCTATGTGCCTGCCTTCTCTTTGTCTTCATGCCACCTTACCTCTGTGCTAAATAATTTCTAGCATTTGCCTTTCTTGCTACTGTAATAAAAAGTCACATGAAAATCATCCTGTGGAATATCACTTGTGTGCTTTCATTTTCCTCAATGAGCTCTGGGCTCAGCAGCAACCACGTTAGCTTCTCATATGGAAATCACCCTACAACCTGGAATATAGATTCATTCTTAAGAAAATTGCAGACTTGAAGAACTCACTTCTCCTCATCCAGTTTTCATTTCTGTTCCCGTTTGCTTAGGTCTGTTTGAAGAGGTTGGGATACCAAGGAACATAGCTTTTAATTTGCAAGATAATTTTCTACATTGGAAATTCCATACCCAACCAGCCAGCAGTGGCCGACATAGACCTGGGTGTCCCTTAGAGGTTGTCCTTTCACATAAGCTGCGATCTTAATGCAGCTACCAATCTTTGAACATTTTATATGCATCGCCTTATACTTCACATGCAGCCAATAACAGAGGTTAAGGCATAAAGCCCAGGTTTGAGGACCTGCATCAGTATGTACTGGGAGCATTTTGGAAATGTAAATTCCTGAGCTCTCTCTAAGACCTACTGAATCAGAAACTCTAGGGGTGGGGCCCAGCAATCTGCTCTTGACAAGCTCTCCAGATGATTCTTATACAAGTCAAGTCCAGGAATCACTGTATTATCTGATGGGCATTGTATATATATATATATATAGTGCCACCACTGAGGCCAAGTTCTTGAATGAGTTCATTTGATTTTAAAGTTAAAATCTGTTGGTGCCTCAGGTGGTCTACTCAGTCCCAACCCTGCATCCTCAGCCAAAGCATTTTTAGGGGTGGCTAATGACACCCACTATGGGAACTTTTCTGAATGGCATCAGGTGATTTGGAGCAGCACCAAGATCTGAGAACATATCCTCTGATCTGAGCTTTGTCTTTACCTCACTGCATCACCTTCCCTAAAATTGATCTTGGAATGACAACCAACCTGGTCTTGTGTGTTTTATTATTCCCTGAACAGAAGCTCCTCTTTCTTGGACATGAAGACTCCTACAGCACACTCCAGTACCAGTTTCTCTTTTTTTTTGTAGGGACAGAGTCTCACTTTATCGCCCTCAGTAGAGTGCCATGGCATCACACAGCTCACAGCAACTTCCAACTCCTGGGCTTAGGTGATTCTCTTGCCTCAGCTTCCCATGTAGCTGAGACTACAGGCACCCGCCACAATGCCTGGCTATTTTTTTGTTGCAGTTTGGCCAGTGCCAGGTTTGAACCTGCCACCCTTGGTATATGGGTCCTGTGCCCTACCTACTGAGCTACAAGTGCCACCCCAGTACCATTTTCTTTAACCTCTCCCTCTAGACATCTGGCTGAGCAGCCTCTCCAAGGTCAATCAGGTCAGCTTCCTCTCAATCCATTTGCCACAATTATGCTACATTTCCAAAGATCCACAGTGCTTCCCATGTTACAGACCAGCATGGAGGGGGCAGGCTCTGGGTTATCAAGGGGCCACCATCTGGAAGTGGCAAAACAGAATACACCAAGGCCCTCGCCCCCAAACACACATTCAGTTCAAGAACCTCTAGAAGCAGAGAAGAAGATGGAAATTAGAGACAGTTGGTTTAAGGAGGGAGAGTCTCTGCTGCAAAGGCAAAGGACAACAGTGTCAGGATTTCCAAAGCAGGGCAGGATGGCAGATCTTGTCCTTCGAGAAGATGAAAGAGGAGAATTCCCCACATTTGACAGCCTGGATCTCCTGCTGGACACTCACCTTCATTTGTTCTGGCTTTAGAATCTGCTGAGTGAAGCCCACCAGGAACAGGGGGAATAAACAGGAGGCCCAGAACTGCCAAATCATGGCTCCTACTAGGAGGACTAGGTGAGTCTGAGGTCCCCAGGGATCTTAGCCCCTTTTGAGTTCCTGGAAGGGGCTGGTTTGAAGATGTGCTCTCCAATCACAGAGCAGCATTCATGCATCCCACAGTCTTCCCACCCCCACCCCTGCATCTGAAATGTGAGACTTGCATGTTTTGGCAGGAAGGTGGAGGTTTTTGGAGCCTGAGGTACTCACCCTACCCTCTCTAAGTGATTGGCAGTTCCTAGGTGCATATCCAGGAAGGAAAGCCACAACTATAATCAGAAGTTGCTTTTTAAAAACAAAACTATCACATGATTTCCATGCAAACTAATTTTAAGAGCCATTGCCCTAGATGACTATGTATCCTTTGTCCTGTCCCCTCACACTTTCATCACTCAGTTAGGAGAACATTGTCTAGTCAGCTGTGTAGGTCTGGGTGTCTGAGATACTTTGCCTGGCATTCTGTTCCCTGGAGAAGGACTCCTTCAAGCAGGAGCAGCACAAATGAGGGATACACATTCCTAGTGGAAAGTAATCAGGGAGAAAACACTGAACTGTGAGTCAGGAAACTACTCCAGGCTTGAGTTTCATCCTCTGTAAATGATAATCATCTCTGCCCTTGATTATTTTATAATCCTATTTCTTGTGAGGCTGTAAGAAGATAAGGACCAGGAAGAGGTTGGCAAGTATTTGGATTGATGAAGAGGCACACAGATGTTTTTCCTGGCTACCAGCCCACCCATTCTGCTCCTATCCATCCGGCTTTTCTCTGTCAGCTTAGCTTTACTAAACTCCCTTGTTAATTGAAGTGAAAAATTCTTCCTCTTCATTTCAAACCTCCCTCCACCTACCCTGCTTCTTCCAGGTTCATACAAAAGGCCTTCTTCTGCCTCTTGGAACTGAAGTCTGGGTGGGGTTGAATTTGTGTATAATCTGTGGGCTGATCCCTGATACCTAGTCCCACCATACAGGTCCCCAAGGTGTTAGGGTAGCCGTGCAGAAAACTTTCTTCCCATGGCATAGACCTACACACATCCCCAAGCTCATTCGCCTTCTCTTGTTCTCAGTTCACAAAATGGATGAATCTTTCACCATGAAGCTGTAGAGACCAATGAATTCAATGCCTGCTGGTGTGATTGACTAGCTCCTTGACTCTGAAAAAGTTAATGTTTCTCAGTTAATGTAACTCAATTTCTCAGTTAACTGTTTCCCAGTTTTCTCATCTGTGAAATCAGGGTATTATTATTATTTACCTTGTAGGGCTGCTGTGAGAATTAAATGTAATAATAATTATAAACCATTTACCCCAGGGCCTGCTTTGGGTGAGCTACGAGAAGTGTATTCACACAGCTTCACATGTGAGAAAACTGAAGCTCAGGGAAAGAGATAATACAGCAAAAGTCACAGGATTAGTAATAGTGAAATGAAAACGAACTCCTGATTCCTACTCTAAGCCCTTGCTCTGGTTCTATATGGATCATAATTGTGGCTAAGTCTTTACTGTCTGATGCTGTAACCCAGCCCTCTTTCCCCTGCCCTGTTCCCCAGCCCTCACCTATCCCCCCCAGCCTATTTCCCTCCTCCTCCCTTCTCCCCCCCAGAGTCAACTCCGGAACAAGGCAAGTCCCTCCTCCCCCCATGGTGGCTGAGAACAGTGCTTCCCAGCCATGTTCCCAGGCCCCCTCCTTCTCCTAGGGTTGCCAAGAACAAGCTTCAAGTACAAGGAAGAAAAGTCCCAAGTTTCACAAAACCCCCAAGTTCTCAGTAGATGAACAATGGTGGAAAACTCACTGAGACTTGATTAATTACTGTTGTATAACCATAACCATTGTGATACGAGATGTATCCATTGTCAACTGAAGCTGTATTAATTATTGTTCCATTGCTATAT
>CAUYQV010138474.1:0-36661 GCA_963574575.1 Galagoides demidoff
CGGGCGCCTGTGGTCCCAGCTACTTGGGAGGCTGAGGCAGGAGACTCGCTTGAGCCCAGGAGTTGGAGGTTGCTATGAGCTGTGATGCCATGGCACTCTACCCAGGGGGATAGCTTGAGGATCCGTCTCAAAAAAAAAAAAATATCCACCCAAATCCAAAGTCATTTTCTTTCCCCTAACAACAGATACAACAATAACAATAACAGCAGCTAGCCTGTTTTGAATATTTCCTATAAGCAAGCACTTTCCAGAGTAACTAACTAAATCCTTATCACAATGTTATGAGACAGCTATTATTATAAGCCCCATTTTATAGTTGGGGAATCTGAGGCACAAAGAGGTTAATTAATTTTCCCAGGGTTATGCAAGTATTATAATGAGTCACAATAAAATTCACCCTTAAAAGTCAGCTCCAGTACATACACTCTTAACCATATGCTATGAATAGGTGAAACCATCAAATCAGATGACACGAATTGAGAAGAGAACCAAGAACAACCCTTCAGGAATTGCACCTTCTACAAAGTGGTCAAAAGAAGAGGCAGTGATGGAACAATCTGAGGAGGGGAGAAAGAAGGGAAAGAAGCATGTCAGAACAACCAAACACTACATCTACAAACATTCCTAGAGGAACCTCTGACAGGATCCACATACCAGCCATAATCAGTGACTAGGTTAACTTCAAGTCAGATATGAGGCTCCTCTCCCAAACTCACACTGCTAGTAACAAACTCGTTCAAAAAAAGTAATCTTTGAACCATAGAATGGAGAGTAATGTTCATTGGATTACCCCGAGTCATGTGGACAGAACAGCATTGTTTCCTTTTCCCCCTGTTACTATGACTCCTCCCTACTCTGGAATGATTATACTGTTACTTAACTTTATAGATGAGAAAAGTAAACTTTTATACTTAAAAAATATATGGTTTATGACCTTGGCCCACTGAAGATCATCAAACCTACTGGGACTCTTTACCAACATGATGTTTTCTCTTAGACACAGCTCTCTAGGATGCACTAGTTTTAAAACGATCCCTTTATAGAACTAACCTAAAACCCATGCCTTTAACTTTTACTTCTGCTCAACAAGCCCTAGGCCAAAGTCAGATGATTTGCCAGTCTCTGAGGCTAACACCACACAGGGGAAGCTTGGAGCTCACATTGTGTGGCACAGGTAAAGGGAGGGATAAATCTGGCAGAGGTGAAAGCAGTATTCCCGAGGGTAGCAGTCTCAGCTCCAGCTCCTATTTGCCCTGTCAGCTGAGTGCACACCATGCACAATGGAAACCTACTCAGAAAATCTACACAGTGAAAAACAAAGAAAGCTCCCTCTCAATCTGGGGGCCACTCGAATGCCTCACTTTAGCTTATAATTTAGATTCTTTCCCAGCAGCAAGGCATTTCTCTCAGAGGTGGTGTCTTGCTCTGTCCAGAGAGAAATACTACCTGTCTCTTCTCAGTATTGGCCTGAGCCCTGGAGATACCATTAGAACAGAATCACTGTTAGTACTTAGACAATATAGTGTACACATTACTAAGAGGCCAGTGAATGTTACTAATCTTTTTGGAGAAAGCATCCCCTTTGGAAATAAAACCTGGAAAACATGGGAGAGGTCTTCTTAGAAAAATCCCATGTTTTATCCAAAAGAACCTGACCTGAGAGAAATTTAGCCAGATTTGTTGGATGTGGTTCCTCCTTCATCCTATCCCTGGCCTTGTTTTTACCTTCACACTAGGGTCTATAAGACATCAAGTCCAAGAAATGGTTGGGAACTTTGTACTAGAAATTTCTAGAAATTTTTCTAATTCTTGCAAATGAGAGTTAAACAGTACCTGTTACATTTAGAGAAGAGCAATCGTGTCAGCAGGCCTAAATAGGAAGGTGGAAAGCAAGGTGGGGTGAAGTGGGAGAGGTGGAACCTCATCTAAGAGGGGGTCAGAAGTAAAACCCACATAAATACAAACTATGAAAAAGAAACCAACTAATAGTAAGCAGTCAAATAGACTGCCTTTGGAAATCCACTATCCTTAGAAAGAAATTCTTCATTTCTGAGGCTTGGTTTCTCTGTGACAATTGGATCTTGTAGTGAGACTCTTTTCTTCCTTTTAAAAAAATTCTTTGGCTGCACCTGTGGCTCAAAGGAGTAGGGCGCCAGCCCCATATGCTGTAGGGGATGGGTTCAAACCCAGCCCTGGCCAAAAATTGAAAAAAAAATAAAAAATAAAAAAAGAATAAAATTCTTCTTTAAAGTATTTTTCCCCCCAAAACCAATCCAATGACAGTGCTGGGAAAGTTGCACTGGATGCAGCCCTACTGTTTTCACTCATGCAGATATGGAGATTCAGACATGACAAATCATCTATCCAATCTACCTATTCCATCCTGACTGGTAAATAAATCCTCCCCTTTAAAGCCAGACAAAAAAGAGAGACATCAACTGGGCATTGCTTGTGAAATTCATTACTGGTCTAAGTAAGAATGATGAGGTACTGAAATGGGATTATACCTACAGCCATGGGTACTAGAGGAGGGGACTTTGACGCAAGGAAGCTGGGTGTCAGAGCCTTCTGCAAAGTAATGACTTGTAGTCCGTAGGAACTCAGAGCTGGAAAAGAACTTCCTCTGGAGAAACGCACCCAATATATCAGCCAAGCAGACATGGCAGAAATGCCTCACTTCAAGGAAATGGTGAAAGAATAAACGTGCCAAAGGAGAGACATAAGGAAGAACCATTGGGTTCCTGCTATCCCCCTCAAAAAACCCAAAAAACCTCCCAAAACTATGCTCTAAGAACCAGTACTGGCCACCAGATGCTCCCAAACTGCCTACTAGGCAAAAAGGTATTTTAATTTGTGAACTCAGCTTACCAAGAAAAGGTACCTGGTCATACCTCCTCCATTTTAAGGTATTCAGCCCAAAGCGTGAACAGGCCAGACTAATAGAGTATAACTGGACACTCCAGCAAGAGACCAGAATGAGGAATATCCCAAAAGCTTGGATGGCAAGTAAAACTGGTAAATTTTGCAGAATGCCAACAAAAAGAAAAAAGAGAGAAGCCAAAATATTGACATACATGAGGAAAACGGCCTAGAGATAATTCTAAAACTCAATAAAAGAGGAGAATTACTTGCAAGAAAATAATGAAACTATGGACCATTAAGGAAAAAAAGCAGTTGTGATGGCTCATGCCTATAAGCTCAGAACTTGGGGAGACTGAGGAGGGAGGACTGCTTAAGACCAGAAGTTTGAGACCAGGTTGAACAAATGAACTCCAAATCTACCAAAAATTAAGAAAAAAAAATCAGCCAGATGTGGTGGTGCATGCATGCTGCAGTCCCAGGTACTCAGGATGCTGAAGGCAAAAGGACAACTGGAGGTCAGATAGTTGAGGCTGTAGTGACCTATGATCATGCCACCACACTCCAGCCTGAGCAACAGAGTGAGATCCTGCATCAAAACAAAACAAAAACAAACAAACAAAAAAACCCCAAACCTGAATTGAATCATAACTGAGAAGCAAAATTCAGCCCTTAATCAAAATATCTGAAAACCTGACTTGTCATTTGATAAATCTTGAAATTTGTCTAGAACAAAAGCAGTCAGGAGGGAAAGCAAATGAACTTACTGCTTCCTTTTTACTTGGCAATAGCCAGTAATCAAATATTTACTTAATCATATTTTAAGTTACTTCCCCCAAAGATCTTACAATCAGATAAATGATTTAAGATATTAGCCCATCAAAGGACAATTAAAAATACATGGCATTAAATGATAAGTGTCATATCAGTGATACAGGCCATAAATACAAAGACTCTAAAAATAGTAAAAAATGAAGACTACGTCTTCAGAATGGAGACATAGTCTGGCCCTGTCATCCCAGGTAAACTGCAGTGCAATGGTATCATCATAGTTCAGTGCAATCTCAAATTCCTGGGCTCAGGTGACTCTCCAGTCTCAGCCTCCCAAGTAATTGGGACTACACACGCATACCACCGCTCTCCACTAATTCTTTTTCTTCTTCTCTTTTTTTGTAGAGACAGGATCTCAGTCTTGCTCAAGTTGGTCTTAAACTCCTAAGCTCAAGCAATCCTCTTACCTGGTCTCCCAGGGTACTAGAATTACAGGTATGAGCCACTGTGCCTACCCAAAGAATACTTCTTGAGGTCAAGGACTTGTGGCCAGCCAAGGACCTGAGAGGTAATAATAATATCCAAAAAATATTTAGAAAAAGAACTCAAAGCACAGAGTATTTATCCTACAAACACTTAAGAAGTAAATTTTCTTGGGCGGTGCCTGTGGCTCAAAGAAGTAGGGTGCTGGCCCCATATACCAGAGGTGGTGGGTTCAAACCCAGCCCTGGCCAAAGGAAAAAAAAAAGTAAATTTACTTTCTTACTTTCATCAGATTCCACACATCAATTAATTAATTATTTAAAATTAAGATTAAAATCCTATGAACTAAAAAACTGCCCTATGTTACATGATTACATCTCTACTTATCTGACCCTGGGCAGCCACCACATTCCTTCCATCTCAGTACAGAAACAAGGAAAGAGAGAGGATTAATGATTCTGTGTGAACCTACTCCCAACTATGGAAGCCTCTAAATCAAAGCAGCATGAGTCAGGGACCCCTCTTCTTTAAAATGAGAAAGACTTCAGCCATTTTCCATGGGACTCTCATCAACTCCTAAAAGCAGTGAAATGTAAGATAAGAACCAATGAAGTCTGGTAGAACTCCAGAACTTGGTTTGCCCCATAAGCATGATGAGATTTTAAAAGACACTTTGTGGGGTATAGGTCTTAGTCCCCCCATTTGTGAAACAGAAAAAAGTAATATCTATTTGCAAGCTTCTCAAAAAATTGACCAAGACATATCCACGGGCACCTCAAGATTTGTAGCTGGCACCTCCACAGGACCAGCATTCATATCCTGGGACTCATAGGGGCTTCTCTAAATGAAAGACGTACAACACAGTCTCTTCTTATCACTACCTCCACCAGCCCAGAGTGAAAAATATGGTTGTTCATTAATACTTCGCACCTTGCTTGCCCCACTCTACTCCTAGAACTATTTTCATTTACCTAGTTATTTTGCTCACATTGTTAATAAAATTTTGTTAAGGGTGACGCCTGTGGGGAGTAGGGTGCCAGCCCCATATGGCAGGGGTGGGTTCAAGCCCAGCCCCGGCCAAAACTACAAAAAATAAATAATAATTAAAAATAAATAAATAAATAAAATGTTAAAAAAGAATTAAGACTTATTGAGCAATTATATGTTAATTAAAATGCACTATCTCATTTAATACTAACAGCAATCCTATTAAGTGTTATTACTATCCCCATTTCATAGGAAACTAAGACATGGAGAGTAATTGCCCAACATCACCCATCTAAGAAATGCAAAAGATGGTTTTTAAACACAGATTCATGATTCACACAGAATCCTCTCTCTTTCCTTGTTTCTGTACTGAGTTGGAAGGAATGTGGTGGCTGCCCAGCCTGTCTGAATCTGGTGAGCGCCTGTAATCCTAGCTACTCTATAGGATGAGATAGGAGGATCACTTCAACCTAAGTGTTGAAGGCCAGCCTGGGCTACATAGTGAATCCCCATCTCAATTAAAAAATAAAATAAACCAGATCTGTCTGACTACAGAGCCCAAGGTCTTAGTCATTACACTGTGTTTAGTAGACTTTTTTTTTTTTTTGAGACAGAGCCTCAAGCTGTCCCCCTGGATAGAGTGCCATAGCATCACAGCTCACAGCAACCTCCAACTCCTGGGCTCAAGTGAGTCTCCTGCCTCCGCCTCCCAAGTAGCTGGGACCACAGGTGCCTGTCACAATGCCTGGCTATTTTTTTCTGGTGGCAGCATCATTGTTGTTTGGCAGGCCTGGTCTGGATTTGAACCCGCCACCTTAGGTGTATGTGGCTGGCGCCTTAGCCACTTGAGCCACAGGCACTGAGCCTAGTAGACTTTTTTTTTTAAGGAAGGGTATCTGTGAAAAACTTTCCACTAACATTATACTTAATTGTGAAAGTCTAAATGCTTTCCCCAATGAATAGTAAAAGTATATCTGCTCTTAGCACTTGTATTCAACATTGCACTTGGCAGTCCTAGCCAGTGCAACAAGACAAGAAAAAGAAACAAATGGCAAACAGATTAGAAAGAAAAAGTGAATTGTCTTTTTTAACTGACAACATAAACATATACATAGAGAATCCCAAGGAATCTATTAAAAAAAATTACCAGAATAACTGGATAGGATACAAAGTCAACATAAAAAACAAAAAAAATTATCTTTCCATATATCATAATGAGTAACTGGAAAATTAAATTAATAATACCACTGATAATAGTATAGCATGAATAGACTAGCATGGCAAAAAACAGGAAACAGAGATAAATTTAACAAAACACATGTAATACCCATCCACTGATAAACTACAAAACATTATTGAGTTACATTTTTTTTTGAGACAGAGTCTTACTACCATCTTTCCCCGAAAATAAGACCTACCCCAAAAATAAGCCCTCGCAGGATTTCTATGCATTTGTTAAATATAAGCCCTACCCTGACAATAAGACCTAGTGATGGGCATGGCTATGCATCGTATCTGCATAGCCATGCCATGCATTTCCACGTGAAGCAGTAAGGAAGACTGGAATACCTTTTATCTGCTAAGCTCCTTTCTCCGAGCCATGGTAACTGATGTGGCAGGCATCCTATTGTGCACGTGGGAATGGCTAGGGGAAAGGAGTTCATGCATCACTAGTGCCAGCCCCACCAACAAGGTTGGCTCCCCCTGTCAGGTTCCAAAAGAAGATGACTTAACTATATTTGAATAAATGTAGATTATTGTATTATACTTAATAAAAATAAGAAGACATCCCCTAAAAATAAGCCCTAGTGTATCTTCTTGAGAAAGAATAAATATAAGACAGTGTCTTATTTTCCAGGAAACAGGGTATGTCACCCTCAGGAGAATGCTGTGGCGTCACAGCTCACAGCAACCTCAAAGTCTTGGGCTCAAGCAATTCTCTTGTCTGAGCCTCCTAAGTAGCTGGGACAGCAGGTGCATGCCACAACGTCCAGCTACTTTTTTTATTGTAGTTGTCATTGTTGTTTAGCAGGACAAAGTTGGGTTTGAACCTGCCAACCCCAGTGTATGTGGCCAGTGCCCTAGCCACTGAGCTACAGGCACCAAGCTATACTGAGTTACTTTTAACCTAAGCCTTCAAATGCTACTTATATAATTAAAAAATAAACTCATTAGCCTAGCACTCAAGATTGCTGAAATATCCTACCTACCTCTCCAAGCTCCTCTCCTGTTTCTCCCTTTCATTCTGGTTATTTTCTATACCACAAACATGCCCCTCTACTATTGAGAATGTGGCTCCTACTGCATGAAATAGATTTAATCAACTGATTCATCTCCTTATCTCCAAACCACTTTTACTTCATTTATCTCTGACTACTGGAACCCCATCTCAAACTACTTCAAGAAACTTTCTGTAATCCTCTAATCAGGTATGATCTTTCTTTCCTCCATGACTCTTCTCCTCCTCTCCAAAGAACTATGTTGGCATATTTTACAGTACTTAAAATATTCTGGGTAGAATTACTGTTATTATAAGCTCATTGATGACAGGGACTGTATCTAATACAACTCCCCTGAAGTGCCCAGTTCCTTACACAGAACACATATTCAAATCCTTTTTGAAGCAAACATTTAAAAGACAGAATTAAAAGAAAGTTCTTTTAGTAATAGAACCTTTGGGATACCAAACTGCATTGCTGTCATGATAGAACTAATGATGTCCTGACTTTTGCATGGGCTGGACTAAGTATTTGGCCAAGTATTAACTTTCCTCTCATTCAATTTGAGAAATGGTAATTCAGTGTGGCTTCTGTTAGTTGGACAGATATCAAGATCAAGACCAAGTAAAACATCTCAACCTAAAAAACAAAGACAGATCCTTAATATTTATGAAATGGATCACAGAGAGAAAGAGAGGGGAGAAAATGACCTTAGCATACACTTTGGGGGTCTGTGTTGCTAGTAGAATACAGAAACTCTCTAGGATACTTGTGCCTCTGCTACTCTGGAACTATCTGCCAGGGTAAAGGCAATGTTAACACCTACTATTGTCTAGGAGGCTAGCAACATAATCAGGTCCTGAACAGAGGCATAGAGAGGAGATAATACGCTCTGGAGATGCTAGGTCTTTGTCCCAGAGAAGGTCCCTGGAGCAGCTGTTTGGATCTCACTGAAAGTACAAAGTGGGAAGGGAAAGTTACCGTAGAATAGAGCTCATATTCCACACTCTCCCAGCAGCAACTAGCCAAACAAGGAAGGCTCTTTAACCTAACTTCATTGCCTAATTATCAAAAACATCACAGCTGATTAACAGCAACTGATCTCAATCAGTATGATTTTGTCTTATGACCCCAGATTAGCAAAACTTCCCAGCTTTTTGTCTGGGTATAGCATATCCTCTTTGATGTTATCCTAATGACTTTTCTTTTTTTTTTGAGACAGAGTCTCACTATGTCGCCCTCAGTAGAGTGCTATTGCATCACAGCTCACAGTAACCTCAAACTCTTGGGCTTAAGTGATTCTCTTGCCTCAGCCTCCCAAGTAGCTGGGACTACAGGCGCCTGCCACAATGCCAGGCTATTTTTTTGTTGAAGTTGCCATTGTTGTTTTTAGCAGGCTTAGGCCAGGTTCAAACCCTCTAGCCCCAGTGTATGTGGCCAGTGCCCTAACCATTGAGCTACAGGTGCCAACCAATGTTATCCTAATGACTTTTAATCATCCTCTGTGTTTGCTTCAGTTCTTGCAGCCTTACATGGAACTGTAGCACAGCAATTCATCTGTGTATATTATTGTTTTCAAAGGAGTCTAATTTCATGTAAAGCAGCTACTTTTCAAACTTGCCATAATTTAGCACTTCTACCAGTTTATTCATCTACTTTCCCCAGTTTTCTAATGAGTTCCCTTTATCATATCTTAAAACCCCTGAACTGGATTTATTTCTATGTACAAATTCCAAAAGTAAGTGGGAGGAGAAGGTTAATTTGCTGGAAACATATAAAACAAAAATCCCCATACCACATCCATCCATCCATCCAAATTTGAAATTTGGGAGGAAATTCCTTTACCTTATATGCCAATTATACTAACAACATTTTCAGGCCAAGAAAAGAAAGATTCAAGAAGTTGTTGAAGACGGCATTGGGAAAACTTCAATGACAATGATAACACCATTTCTTTCACAAATCAATGTTCCAAATTGTCAGAGGCTGCCAAGCCAACACGATTTAGAGGGTTAAGACTTCCCACTGTATAGACACTTTCATATTTACATTTTACCCAGCTATCCAAATGACAACTTGAAGATCCTTTGAAAATTTAACACCATGTTCAAATCAGCTACCCTAAAAAGATACTTCAAAACGGTATTTGGGTAGGTAAGTCCCCTGTAATCATACCAGCTATGCATGAATATGGTCAGCAACTGGGATCTTTGGCTTCTGAATGAAAATCATGCACTGTATAGTTTTTCCCTTTCCATCTGTGCAATCATGTGACGCTACTGTGAGATTACAGAGTGTGTCAACAGTAGGAATTGCATGGGCAGAGCTGCAACCCTACATCTCAGTGACAAACCTTTAGATCTCTTCTTCAAGCATCCCAATTAAGACTTACAAAATCCGTTGTTATGGAAAACTTCTTAATGGCAAGGTATCTGAAAAATAAATTGGTATTTTCATTTCCGACCCTTGAATTGTAATTGTGAGGTAGAGTATTGGTTAAAGGGGAAAAAAGATCCTCTGAATATACTTAAGACAGAAAAGAACTCAGAGATAATGAGTTAAGGTCTTGGGCTAGGTTAAAAGAAACACATATTACCTAGGAATTTACCATAAAATTAGCTTCCTGGTAAAATTAACATTTTCTGTCTGTTAAAAGACAGATATAAGACTACCTTGAAAACTTTTGTGTTTTTAGAGAAGTAAATATTACAAGAATAAGTTATTTTACAATAGAGTTTTAGAGCTGGGTAGAGGAGGACTAAGGGTAAGAGAGAAACTTTTCACCATACATCCTTATACATTTTCTGAATTTTGAGCCATATAAATGTACCACATATCCAAAAATATAAATAGACATAAAAACAAATTGTTGTTAGAAAATAAAATTAAAATACCCTAAATAATAGAAGATGGTAAAGAGGAAGCACACTTGCTTTGATTGGGGGCCAAGAGGAAATTAGTCACCTAGACTATTAATATACCACCCTCTCTAGCTCCAAAAGTGTTTGTTAATTCAAACTTATAGTTGTCTTATTTTTGTTTAAATTTGAGGGTGGGCTAATGGTAATCCACCTTCCAAAAAAGAAATAGTCTTCTCCAGCAAATCCTTTATTCTCTACTGCTCAAATCCCATTAACACTAATCAGCACAATGATTAAGCACATTGTGGTTAAAGTACTCTAGTTGATAACCATTCCTTTGGAAAAAAAGGTTCCCATAGCGACAGGTAAAGGCTATCACCAAACTCAGCTTTTCAGCTCAGGACTCAGTGTCACTGATCGGAGGGTTAAGATTGCTTTAGTTTAAATCTAGAGGCTTTCTTTTTTAACTTCACTTGACTTCATCCATTCAAAAGACACTTATGGAGAGTCCTTCTATGAGCTAGGCACAGTACCAAAACTGCGGGGGCAGGGGAGCTAGGAGAAAGAAAAGATACTGTTCCTGCCCCAAGAATTGCAGTCTGTAGAGGAAAAGAGCCACTACAAAAAATAATGGTAATTATTTAGGGGTTGTAATTCAACCCCTAAATCTATAACCAAGGGTTGTCTTCATCTCTAGGACTGGTCAGTTTCTAATCTAGTTTCACTTTCCCATCTTCTAACTGCAGCACAGCTGGGTTTCCAGCTGGCTGGGGAAGAAAAGATTCTTTAAATAAACAGCATTTTAAAAATATACAGTCGCTTTTGCTATACTGAATTTTGTGAACCACCTTCCTCTAATATGTGAATCTGGGTGCCAAATTAATTTAAAACGATCCTAAAGAATATAAAAGTCTCCCAGGAATACATATATCTTTTCCATGTTTAATAGCAGAATACACTATACACTGGAAAACTGCTAATCAGAAAATCCCAAAGGAAGGAATTATCTTTGTTTTTATGCTATCTACTGTATCTATTCAATAAGGAAGCAACTTTAAAACATGTCTATAAGAAAACAAAAAGAAAGGGTATAATTTTACCAAAATATATGCAACCGTCTTTTAAAATGCAGAACTATTTGCAGAACACATGCTTCTATAGTATCGTACAGAGTTGCTAATCCCATGCAAGGCCTTTCTAACTCTTTCTCCTCTTCTTTCTATAGTAGGCACAGAAAATACTTTCTTCCACATATGCATGCAATCTTCTTAGAAATGCAAAGATTTTACTCAACTCTTTACCACCAGATATAGTATTTTTAGATAAATGATATACATTAGATCTGTCAAAATGCCCCCCTGGCAGGTCTTGTTATTCCAGCAAGACCCTGTCTACAATTCCCCACTTTAGATCACAGACTTCAACATTTCACAATGGAAATTAGCCATTTATAAGGACCATTCAGAAGAAGTCCAGTATGAGCCTGCACTGATGCTACTGAGGCATGTGTCAACTTTTAAGCACAACATATCCCTTCATATGGTACATTATCCCCAAATTTTGACTCCTCCACCCCCCAAAAAACCCCTCTGCTTTCTAGATGACCTCTGTAGGAACTATACCTCTCAGAACCCAGACACACACAGAGCTAAAAACAAAGTAACAATGCAACCTCAGTTGCTCAATATAACAGCTATGATAACAGTTTCCAAGAGCCAGTTTCCCTATTTTGCAATGGGCAAATCTCAAGGAGAAAATGTTCCCAATGACCCTATGGCCCAGAGGGCTTTCTTTAGAATAGAAAACGTAAAATGAATTTGTTAGCTATTTCCTGCTAAGCACAAGGACAGTGTTGTGGCTAGTTAGGATGATCTTGTTTCCTTATTTGTTATATTATCACAAGTACATGTTTTCTTTAACCACATGGTAGAAAAAAAGAAAATGCAGTTTATATTCTTCTGTCATATTATCACCTATTCCACAAGTTTTACATGTATGTTCTGTAATTTCTAATCCCTTTTTATAAGGCCCCTCCAACTGACATCTATCTATATACTATCAATTCAAAGCAAAATTTTTTGCATTTTAAAATATTTACTGCCATACACATTCCTGCTCCTTGATAATTTGTGATGTGTGAGGGCCTCCCCTTTATCACAGACTGCAGTTCCAAATTTATCTATATGCTATTTTAATAATACAAAATTATCATAACCCCTAAACAGACTATATTTCTGACCATCAAATCTTTCATGATCTCTGTATTCAACTGTTAAGCTATTAAAAGCTCAGTAAAACAAAGAACGTATAACTGACAAGGCATATGATATTGAGAAAAGGAGAAAGTAGGAGGAGAGGGACAAATGAATAGAGAAGCCTTTTACTTTATTGGGTTATCTGACAATGACCATCAGGTACTCCATGGCCCAGACTAAGAATCATTTGGAGATGTGCACTGTGCATATTTAGAAGCAACTCACCAAAAACCAAAACAAAAGCTGTCCTTGGGCAGGTTCAATAAATGTTTTTATTGTCTATTTCTTAAAGTGTAATATGATTCTACAGCTCCCCAAGGGATCTCAGATAAAATACTTAATAGAATAAAAAATTAGAAATTCTTAGCTGTTTCAACTTGTCACCATAAAACATTTCAAAGCATAAAACCAACATTAAAAAGCAGTCAACAATATTCCTTAGGATGATGTCAGAGTGATAAACTGCTATTATCCTCAAAGTTTTTCCCCCTCCCTATTAAGACACTATCAAGATACCTTTCATTAAAGTGATCTCAGTTCCACACAGTACCTAAATATACTCCTACAATTAAACACCTAAAATTTGTCTCTTAAAGAGACTGGAGGGAGAGAAGCTCCCAAAAGTCATAGGCATTGATCTAGAAAGACGAGGGCTGCAAAACTTTACTATGAGCTGTTACACACATTTTGCTACTCAAAGCCTATCTACACTACACAGAATCAGTTGGTAAACTGGTCAAAATACAACTTCTGTGAGAGTCCAGGACATCTATCATACTTCAGGCACTATACAGTCCAGAGAGTCACACTGCATGCCAACAAATTCAGCCTCAGTTGAAACAAAATGAAACTCCAATATGAGTAAGCACAAGACAAGCTAACGCCAAATATTTGAATGTGGGAACAATTCACTTCAAAATATCTTGCTGAGAAGTAAGTCCTGGATTAAAGCACAAGAAGAAAAAGCTCTTAGACTGACACTTCTTTGACTTCTGACATGGTAGTTGTCCATTCTCAGTTGCACAGATCCATGGATTTCACTGTTTTGTTCCTAATCACCTACATTCCTGTGCAGTACCCAACATCATGAAGATGACAGATGCAGTCAACACACCCGGCCAGCAAGATGTCAGATCTGAACTTAAAGCATTCAGCAGAAGTTACTCTATTTCATCATCATTACAATCAACAGACCTAGCAAGATCCCCCAGAAATAGCCCAAAGAGCTGTCTGCTTGCTAGTCTTGGAGGTTAAGAGAAGGCTGTGCTACCCAATTAGCAAAGACAGGCAATCACGATGGAGAAAAACACCGGAGCCACATGGAGGACGGAAAACAGTAGCAGAAAAAGTCCAACTCTGCCTGCGCCAGCGGTGTGGATGAGCAGAGCAGCTAGCCCAGGAGAGGAAGGAGGGGGCGGGGGCGATCATTCCCTAGGGGAACTTGTAAGGCAAGGCCTTCACAGCCTGGGAGTCTACCCAGCTGCTCCTGCAGACCCTGCCAACCGGGGCACGGCAGGCTCGTGGAAGCAGAGCGGGCAAGGCCTCTGTGGGTCACTCCTGACTCACTGAGCCTCAAGCCAGCACCGCCCGGACCTCTCCGTTTTTCCTTCCGCTACTGGGCTATGATGGCAGCTTTCCAGCCCTACATGCCATACATCAGCCGCAGATCCCTGCTGGCATAGGCCGACGCCTCCCCCCGCCCCCCACCCCTGGCACACTTTGAACCTGATCCTCTTTCTCCCCAACCCCAGCCTCCTCACCCACCCATGCCAGGGGCCCTGCCCATGGACGGCCCCACCTCCCCAGCGCCCGGACGCTGCCAGGCCTGGGCACCTGCAGCACCTCCCTGCCCCACCCCCATTCTCCACCACCTCGCCCCTCCCCCCTATCTCTAGCAGAGGGAGGGGGCGACTCACCGCAGTCAGTGCACAGGATCTTGCCCACCTCTTTCTTGAGGTTTTTGCCGTTGGTGTCAAGAGGGGCAAAGGCCGTCTTAAAGACTAAGGGCTGTTCTGTGGGCTCCAGGAAAAAGATGTAGCGCTGGTTTCTTTCGAGAGGCGCGCAGGAGCCCACGCTGATCACCTGCTCGCGCTGCAGCCCCCCGCTCCGGAGCGGCCACTTGTCCAGCACCTTCACCAGCGCCACCCGACCTGAGGCAGGAGGCTCGCGGGTGCTGTTGGAGCTGGAACCGCCAGCCGGGGCCAGCCCCTGTACCTTGCCCTCCACCACCACGGGTGCCTTGTACGCCTGGTCCTGCACCGACTTGAGGCTGGGCGAGTAGCAGGCGAGCGACACACCGAAGAGCAGCATGGAGAAGCCGGGGGCCGGGTCGCGCCTCATGCCGCCGGCGGCTGCGGCTCTCGAACGGGCGGCGGCTCTCCGGGCTGCGGGGCTGCGGGGCTGCGGCTGTGGCTGCGGCCGCGGCTCTGGGGGCGCAGCGGGACGGAAGATGCTGTTGTTGCTGCTGCTGCTCCTGCTGCTGCTGCCGCTCTCGCTGCTGCTGCTGCTGGTGCTGCTCCTCTCGCTGCTGCTGCTGCTGTCGCTGTAGCTGCTGCACCGAGCCTTCTCCAGTGGCGGCGGCGGCAGCGCTGAGCAGCAAACCTGCCGCATCTGGCCAGGCCATTTGGGGGGCTCTGCCGCTCAGCCGCCGCCGCCTTGGGAGGGGAAATAGAGCCCTCTGAAAAACCGGAAACAGCGTAACGTTAGCGCCTCGCAGACCTCCACCGGCGGCCCTGGGAGGTGGCCCAGCTAGGGCAGGGGGCAGGTGGCAAGCGGGCCGCGATGCGCAGCGCGGCGCAGCGCAGCGCTCCCACCCTGTGCGCCAGGACCTGGAGGAGGATGCGGAGGATGGGACGCCCGCCCACTTGCTCTCTCGCGCCCCCTCTACCCCCGGACCCAGAGGGGAGCGCGGCTTCTGCAGGGGAAGCTTGGGACTGCACTGCTTTAGTGTCCGCCTTCAGTCCTCAGAGGCGCGGGAGAAATCGTGCCACCCTTTGCTCTTAGGATTTATCAGCATGACGGTGGGGATAGTGCATGAGGAAAGGGTGAAGAAGAGATAACAGCTTCTGGCAGCATCCTATGAACAAGGGAATGGGACACAGGTTGTGCCCCTGCCTTTGGCCATCGGCTATAAAAGCTGGAGAGTTGCCACAGCCAGCCTCTCGCCTCCTAGGCTGTCACCTACTCTGGGAGGACCCTGGAGGCTGGCCCCTAAATAATCCCACGTGCTCGACCCTGCCACCGCCTGGTGAGCGCTGGATATTTGAGTTGAGGTAGGGAAGGATCTCAGTCTTGTCATTTTGGAAAGAGTTGGGACTAGGAGTCTTGTCTTGGCATTGAGGACGCCTAACCAGAGGTGGTGGTTAGGAGAGGTGTTGGGAGTCACCAAGATTCCAACGTTTTTCCAGCAGCCACGTGGGACTATAGCATCTCATCTTTTAAAAATTCGCTCCCCTTGGGAGATGGGGGTTTTTCTTGGGAGCCAATTGAGAACTAGAGCCTGTCAGGGCCGGAGGCTGCTCCATAAAAATGGTTCCTTTTTTTTTTTTTTTAAAGTCTGAAGCTTGCAAGAGGCAGAAGAGTTTGCTCCACTGAAGCCAGCATCTGATTTAAAACACACACACTACTACCAAAAAACAAAAAGCAAACAAGAAAACAGATTCATAATTCATTCTCCTATCAATGAAGGTATAAAGAGTTTTCAATAACCAGCTTTTATCTTTGAAGGATGTTGAGCTCAGGAATGCCAGTGAGGTCTTGGAGAATTTTATCCTTGACTAGGCCCCACAGGAAACTGGCCCAAGGATGTCTAACTTAGGCTAGGATTGCTGTTCTGGAAAGGAAGGAGCTACACCTTCCTATCTTAAGAGACACCTTAAACTCAATATATCCAAAGCTAACAGCATCACTTCTCCCACTCATCTCCAAATTCTCTATCCTTATTAATGGTACCATTTTATACTTGGCCATCCAATCTGTTACAATAAGTCCCTTAAGTCTTGTCTCTCACCCTCCCCTTTCTAATCAATCACAAATCCTTTGGCTCTACCTTTTACAAATCTCTAATTTATATACTTCCTTTCCAACTCTACTGCAAATACCTTAAGTCCAAGTCCTCATCACCTCTCACCTGAACCTCAAAGCCTCCTAACCGGTCTCTATCTCTTTTCACTCATCACCTACTCCAATCCTAACACTGCCAGAGTGATTTTTCTAAAAATGAAATGTGCATATGATTTGGTCATGTCACTGCTGTCAGGGGTGAAGTCCAAACTCTTCCACAAGGCTCTTCATAAGATTCTTCTACCTAGCTTGAGAGGCAATCTCCTACCCTAGCAACCCACAGCACATTATGTAGTTTCTTAGTGTGCTCCCACACATGATATCTCTTGTGTCCAGAAAGCCTCACCTCTACCTGGAAAATTCGTGTTTATCCAAAGCCCAGCTTAGTGTTAATACCTCATTCCCCCTTCCTCCAGTCCCAGTCCCACCACCAGACACATACATGATGGAAATAATTGCTTCCTCTGTGTTACTGTGTGTCTCACATACAGTATTACTATTACGGTACTCGTCCATATTATATTCTAAGCAGCTATTAATGGCTCTGCATCTTCCATCAAGTCCAGCACCTCAATCGACTATGTTCTATTAGTCTTGGATCCCTCTTATGTTCAACACAGTGCCTACCTAAAGGAAGGATCAGCAAACCTTCAGTAAAGGAAGATGGGAAGGAAGAAAAGAACTAAACATCAGCACCCTTAAAGGCATCAAGGCAGCCTTCTTGGCCACTGCAATGCCCCCTCCTTTCATTTCCATAGATCACATAGCTCCTAAATCACCTTAAGGAAGATGGCTACATTCAATTTTAATTTCAATGAAAGAAAAAGTCCCAGAGGGGGAAAAGGACTTATTCAGTATCTCAGCAGGACTATACTTAGTCTTCTGTTTCTGAGACTGGAATAGTGGTGAAAAGCTTGTGCTCTAGAATCAAGTAGAGCTAAGATCTAAAGCAATTTTGGAACTTACTAACATTGAGATAAGTCTATTTCACTCTTTAGGCTTTAATTTCCTTATCAGTATAATGAAGGAAATAATAGTGTCAACATCATAAAGCTAGTTTTGCTCATTATGTACCCATTCAATAAATATCAGCTGAGTGGCTCCTTTGACACCATACTGGTTATTGGGCATACTCTGGTGAACCAAACTGACACTGTCCCTGATCTCAAAGCTTACTCTCTGGTTAGGGAGGCAAGAGTAACCAAGTAGACAAATAGGTAACTACTTACCTGTAGTGATAAGTATCCTAGAGGAAATAAACAGGATGAAATGACAGAGAATAATGCAAAGGGGAGAATGTAGGTATATTTGGGTAATGGACTGGTTCTTTAAGGAGACACGATTTAAATTTAGACTAGAAGGATAAGGATACATATCTCACATATGTATTATGTGAGATAATTTGTAAAGTTCTTAGAACAATGTCTGGTGCAGAGTAAGGGCCAAAATTAATGTTATATTAATGTTATATATGTAATAAACATTATTAATAGCTTACCTATCCCAGTGGTTCCCAATATAAGAGCTGAGAATCTCTAAGTGGCATGTAGTAACTGCACACTAGAATTTTCTATATATTAAAATATTCAGGCTGGGTGCAGTGGCTAATGCCTGTAATCCTAGCACTCTGGGAGGCCAAGGAGCATGTATTGCTTGAGCTCATGAGTTTGAGACCAGTCTGAGCAAAAGCAAGAACCTGTCTCTACTAAAAATAGAAAAACTGAGGTAAGAGGATTGCTTGAGCCCAAGAGTTGGAGGTTGCTGCAGGCTATGATGCCAGGGCACTCTACCCAGGGTGACAGCTTGAGACTCAAGCTTGAGGCTCTGTCTCAAAAAAAAATACAATGCAATTTTCAATAGTACATGCAATGATGAATAAAAATACCTAATCTTTTTTTCCCCTGACATATCCATTTTAAAGTACAGCAAAGTATAGCAGGACATGATAAATGAAGTAAAGCAAGGTGAAGGTGGTAAGATATGCTGCCATTTTGTCTTTTTAAAAATGATACATACGTGAATCTTTGCAGTATATAGTTACCTTTAAAAGCACAAGGTGGAAATTGAAACAATAGTTGTCTGGGGGAAGGGCAATGTGTAACTGAAGAATGGGGTGCAGGAAGGATATTTTTATGGTATTCTCCTTTGTACCTCATGAACTGGTCTACCAAGTTCATGTACTTAAAATTTTAAGAGGGGACTCTCTAATTTTTCAATGTTGCTGAATATTTATCCTGCATTTTTTCAATCAATGGCTACTTAAAGTAGAACTATTTTATATGTGATTCCATGATTTTTTTACCTTAAAATGAGATTCTCATGCTAAAAATGTTGGAAATTACTTCACCATAATTATATCCTATTCAGAAAACTTAGAATGCAAAGGCAAATTTTGAGATCTCAACAGCCTCCTAGAATTCCTGTGGTTATAGAAGGTAGGGACTTAAGCAGAGACTTCTACAGGAAAAAAAGGCACCTTTTCACATTTTCTCAAGGTGTGTTGTGTATGAGGATAAGCTTCCAGAATTGGCCTCCATCACTTAGGGTAGTTGGTTTCCTAGAAGAACAACTGAATTCACTTTTTCCTGGAGTTCAAAGTGAATTAGTATGCATGTCTTAGAAAACAAGACCTAGTATCCTGAACCTGCTAACTCTGTATCATAATTCAATAATTGATAATAAAAATAATAATATCTATCATTTATTAATGACTTTTGCATATCTGGAGCTTCAGTTTATTATTTCTGTACATCAACAATATTACATTTTATAAATTGAAAATTTATAGAGGTTTAATAACTTGCCCAAATGACAGGCAGAACTAGGACTCTAATTCAGGCTTGTTCATTGCCAAAGCACCTGCTTTGTGCACAGGACCACCAGTTTCTGGATGAGAGGCATTCTTTCAGCATCACATTCATTGTCATCTAAGAAATCTCTACTTTTTCCAAAGTACTTACACAAATATACTATTTGAAATCCCTAACACTGAAGAGCAAATGGGATAAGCATCCTTTTACAAAAAGATGAGGAAAATTGACACAAAGAGAATTTTAGTGACTCTCCCAAGATAACAAAATTACAGATAGCTTTTGTTGGCCAAGATTTACCACAAACTCAATTTCATACTTTTGAATAAAACCACATGGAAAAATGGAAGCCAGACCTATTCACTACACCATGGCTCACCACATGGTTGTGAAAAAAACTGGTTCATGGTAGCAGTGGGCTGTGTCACTATATAATAATCACTAAGAACAAAAACAGAAGTAGACAGAATGGTATAGACATTCTGAATTCAAGATAGAACACCCACATGAAAAGCTTGGCTTCTTTTCTCAGATCCCTCCCACACAAGATGGGTTTCTTCCAGCTTTAGCCAGTGTAGCCCGTGTAGCAGGCCAGAAAGTGCCACTGAACCAGGTTACATGACTTACTATATCCAGGAGAACTGGATAGTCAAGAAGCTATGTATGACTTTTATCTGGTCATTCAGTTTCACAAATCAAGTCAAACAGTTTGCAGGACAGTCTCACTTTCTAAATAAAGACGTTTTGTAAACTTCTTTTTTCTCCTTTTGAGATCTGTTTTCTAAATTTGGCTTTCAGAGTCACTTTCAGGTTTTGTGTAGTTATTTTCTTTTCCTCCAAGGATTTTCAAACAAGAGACTGACTAGAAAACACATATTGAGGATCAGAATTTTAGCAATGGAAAAGACTTTCATGTCAATGTAACTCATGTCCTCCTTTCAGAGAGACATGAAGACTATGAGATTCTTTGATTTGTTCAAGGGTCACACAGCCTAGTTAGTGGAAGGAACATCTACTACCCTGACTCCTTGCCTACTGCTCTCTTGTCTACTTTTCAAAATCCTGGTTCCACCCCTACTGCCATGTATGCTTGGGCGAGTCACTTTGCCTTTCTAAGCCTTAATTTTCTCTCCCAATAAAGTAGGGATAATAACTCCTACCTTTTAGGAGTTTTGTAAGGAGTAAGTAAGATAATTCATGCAAAATGTGGGACACAGTACCTGGCACAAAGCAACTAGCTAAGAATGAGGGCAATGGAGTCAATTTGCCTGAGCCTGAATTCCAGCTCTGCCACTTATTTAACTGGTATTTTGGCTTAGTTTCTTAACTCCTCTGAGTTTCCTCAACTGTAAAATGATAATAGTTTCTACTTCATTAAAACTGTTATGAAGCCAGCCATGGTGGTTTAAACCTATAATCCTGGCACTTCAGGAGGCTGTGGCTGGAGGATCACTTCAGCCTAGGAGTTTGAGACCAGCCTGGGCAAGACCCAAATCTACAAAAAAAATTAAAAAATTGGCAAGTTGTGGTGGTGAAGTCCTCAAGTCCAGGAGTTCAAAGTTGTAGTAAGCATAATCCCAGCATTTGGGAGGCTGAGATGGGTGGACTGTGTAGCTCACAGGTTCAAGACCAGCCTGAACCAGAGGGACACCTCATCTCTAAAAATAGCTGGGTGTTGTGGTATGCACCTGTCATCCCAGCTACTTGGGAGGCTGAGGCAAGAGAATCGCTTAAGCCCAAGAGTTTGAGGTTGCTGTGAGCTGTGACACCATGGCACTCTACCAAGGGCTACAAAGCAAGACTCTATCTGGAAGCAAGCAAACAAATAAACAAACAAAAAACAAAGAAAACAAAGTTGCAGTGAGCTATGATGCCCTGCAATCTAGCCATGGCAACAAAGTGAGACCCTGTCTAAAAAAAGAAAAAAAATTGTTAGATATTAAATTAGATTAAATTAAATAACTCACTTAGAATAATGCTCAGACATGTTAGCCATTATTAGTCTCACTATAATAACTATTTTTCTTATTTAAGTAGCTATACTTTAGCTAAAATTCAGTAGTTTTAAAAGCATCCATTTTCCTAAGTTTTGAACACATGCTAAAATTCTTATTTATTTATTTATTTATTTATTTAATTTTTTTGAGACAGAGTCTCAAGCTGTTGCCCTGCGTAGAGTGCTGTAGCATCATAGCTCACAGCAACCTCAAACTCTTGGGCTTAAGCCATTCTCTTGCCTCAGCTTCCTAAGTAGCTGGGATTACAGGCTCCCACCACAAAGCCCAGCTTTTTTTGGTTGTAGTTGTCATTGCTGTTTGGCAGGCCCAGGCTGGATTCGAACCCGCCAGCTCCAGTGTATGTGGCTGGCTCCCTAGCTGCTGAGCTACAGGTGCCGAGCCTATATGCTAAAATTCTTAACATTAGAGACTAATGTTCTGCTTTAGAACATTTAAAAATAAAAAGAAGGGTTCGGTGCCTGTAGCTCAGAGGCTAGGGTGCCAGCCACATACACTGGAGCTAGCGGGTTCAAACCCAGCCCAGGCCTGCCAAACAACAATGACAAGTACAACCAAAAAATAGCCTGGTGTTGTGGCGGGTGCCTATAGTCCCAGCTACTTGGGAGGCTGAGGCAAAAGAATTGCTTAAGCCCAAGAGTTTGAGGTTGCTGTGTGCTGTGACACCATGGCACTCTACCCAGGGCAACAGCTTGAGACTCTGTCTCAAAAAAAAAAAAAAAAAAAAGGGTCCTCATTGGTAGTCCCAGTTCCCAATCAAAATAGGCCCTGATTCAATAATTTATAGCCAAGGGCTATGTATGTTTGGAGTTCAGGGGCTTCAACTCCCCAATTTGCTGAAAAGAGTAGCAGCCCTTCTGTCTGAGTTGCTCCATCTGGGATAATAATACTTATTTCTTTGTAAAGTATTTTGGGACATTTGGATGAAGAGTGCTATATAAGCACAAATTATTATCTCTTTTCCAGATATTACTATTAGATCCAAATCCAGAAGCTCCCTAAAATAGACCATAACAGAAGCACAGTCTGGACACGATATATCTGTCCTGTACTATCGCAACTAGATAATACATTCATGCTTGACATCATCATTAATTTTCTTTTACATACCATAACAGATCTAATTTGGACTAGGAAAAAACAAGATGTCCTCTAGATAGATGTTTCTCTTGTTTAACTTTCAAAGATTTCCCTTCCCCCTCTGTTTTTCTGATTTGTGTATTTGGAATTCTCTCATGAGGTCAACAGGAACTCTGAGTTTAATTCAACTCTGGGGGCGTGAAGCAGGACAAAAAGAATGAATTATCCTTTTATTCCCAAATCCTCAGGCTAGTGTACATTTGAGTATCCAATTCAACCACATTTCTGCCTTGCAATTTTCAGTTCATGTGCATTCTTTTCCATTTGGTTCTTAGACACTTCCAATATCATCTGAAGTCAGTAATTTTAAGACTTTACTTTTCCTGATTATTCTTTACAGTTCACAAGTTTATTTATTTAGTCTACCAAAAAGCATGTACTGGGACGGTGCCCATAGCTCAGTGGATAGGGCGCCGGCCACATACACTGAGGCTGGTGGTTTGAACCCAGCCTAGGCCAGCTAAAACAACAATAACAACTGCAAAAACAACAACAAAATAGCCAGGCGTTGTGGAGGGTGCCTATAGTTCCAGCTACTTGGGAGCCTAAGGCAAGAGAGTTGCTTAAGCCTAGGAGTTTGAGGTTGCTGTGAGCTGTGACGCCATAGCACTCTACCCAGAGCAACAGCTTGAGGCTTTGTCTCAAAAAAAAAAAAAAAAAGCATGTACTGAAACCCTCCTCTTTATTAGTGCTAACCCATATGCTAAGGAAATATTAGCCATGGTTCCTGCTAGAGCTCAAATCTACATAAAATTGAAGTCAGATGAGCTGCTATCTGTTGAGCTAGCTCTGGATTTCCCCCAAACACACACGCACACACTCCTTTCTCCTTTAATGTCATCTCTCCCCTTAACTCTCAGAGGCTCAGTATCCTACTACTCTCTTGGTTCTCTTGGTTCCAAGGGCACAGACACAGTATGCTTTGCAAATGCTAAGTCCTTAATATTTGCTGATATGACCAACTCAGTGACACTAAGGAATTAATATCTGTGAGGCTAAGGCATAACTGCTTAACCTATACCTTAGTTTCTAAGGCATATTGTTTATTTAAAATTAACTTCTTCGGCTCGGTGCCCATAGCACAGTGGTTATAGAGCCAGTCACATACACCTAGCCCAGAGCCAGCTAAACAACAATGACAACTGCAGCAAAAAATAACCAGGCATTGTGGCGAGCACCTATAGTCCCAGCTACTGTGAGGCTGAGGCAAAAGAACTGCTTAAGCCCAGGAGTTTGAGGTTGTTGTGAGCTGTGATGCCACAGCACTCTACCAAGGGCAACATAGTGAGACTCTGTCTCAAAAAAAAAAAAAATTAATCAGCCAGGTATGGTGGCTCATACCTGTAGGGAGGCCAAGGTGGGAGGATCATTTGAGCTTAGGAATTTGAAACCAGCCTGAGTAAGAGCAAGACCACGTCTCTACCAGAAATATAAAAAATTGGCTTGGTGTTGTGGCAGACACCTTTACTCCCAGCTACTTGGGAGACTGAGACAGGAAGATTACTTAAACCCAGGAGTTTGAGGTTGCTGTGAATTAGACTGCTGCTGCAGCACTCTGGCCTAGGTAATAGAGTAAGACTCTGTCAAAATAAATAAATAAATAAATTTATTTATTCCTAAAAAAAATTTTTTTTGAGACAGAGTCTCACTCTGTCACCTTTGGTAGAGTGCTGTGGTGTCGTAGCTCACAGCAACTTCAAACTCTTGGACTCAAGTGATTCTCTCGTCTTAGCCTCCAGAGTAGCTGGGACTACAGGTGCCTGCCACAACACCTGGCTATTTTTAGAGATGTTGCTCTTGCTCAGGCTGCTCTCGAACTTGTGAGCTCAGGCAATCCACCTTTCTCAGCTTCCCAGAGTGCTAGGATTACAGGCATGTGCCACCGTGCCTGACCTTTATTATTTCTTTAAAAAAATACATTTGATTAATATTTATTTTAGAATCTGTCATCAAAGATATCTTTAGTGCCTACTTGGAATAAAGCTTTTTACTAGATGCAGGGCAAATAAGATAGCTAAATTCCCTGCTCTTAAAAAGTTTATACTTTTAAAGGGAAACAGATACTAAAAAGAAAAACATTTCAGCAAGAGAAGGAAAAGAGGGAGAAAGGAGAATATGAGTATGATTGGATTGAAAATGATTAGGATAGGATATTACTTGCAAGAATGGTCTTTCTAAAAAAAAACAGTATTTGAGCTGAGACCTGACGAATGAAGAGGAGTCAGCTGTACAAAACTTTGGGAGCAGAGCATTTGAGGCAGAGGGAAGAATACCATACAAAGGGCCTCAGGCAATAATAAGCTTGACACAATCAAAGTACAGAAGGAAGGTCCGTGAAGTTAGAGATTGTTATAACGAGGAGGAATAATGGCATGGGATAAGGTTAGAGAAATAAGTAGTAATCCGATTGATGGTGGGCTTTGCAAGCTAAGGTAGGTTTGGATTTTATTCTAAGTACCACAGGAAGTCATTAGAGGGCTTAAACAGAGAAATGACATGGTGTGATTTATATTTAAAAGAGATCACACTGAAAAGATATACAACTATTATATACCCATAATAATTGAAAATTTAAGAGAAAGATCACCTTGAGATATGAAGCAGAGGCTTTAATGGTACAAAAATGGAATCAATGAGTTAGAAAGTTGTCATAACAGTCTAGGTAGGAGATGACAGGGATTTAGACTTGGGCCACTTAGGCAGTGGAGATGAAGAAAAACTGAAGTTGGAACCAACAAAACTTTCCGAAAGACTAGATGAAGGAGGTGAGGAAAATAGTGTAATCTAGGAAGACTCAAGTTTTTGGCTCAAGCAACTGGACAGATGATGGTACCACTGGCTGAGATGAGAAACTCAGCAAGTAACATAATAGGGCAAGAAGAAATAGAAAATTCCATTTTTTGTCATATCAATACTGACATGCTTGTTAGACATGCAAGTGAAAATCAAAGTGCCAGATGGGTAGCTAAGTCTGGACTTTAAATCAGAGGTCAGAGTTAAAGGTCTATATTTGGGAGTCAGCATATAGATAGTATTTAAAGCTATAAAACTAGATAAGATAGGTGATAGGGAAGAGGCTCTAGAGCAGCACTGTCTAACAGAAATATATTTGAGCCACATAGCTGAGAGTTACATGAGTAATTTTATTTTATTTTATTTTATTTTTTGAGACAGAGTCTTACCTTGTCACCCTCGGTAGAGTGCTGTGCCATCATAGCTCACAGCAACCTCCAACTCTTGGACTCAAGCAATTCTCTTGCCTCAGCCTCCTGAGTAGCTGGGACCACAGGTGCCTGCCACAATGCCCACCTATTTTTAGACAGGGTCTCGCTCTTGCTCAGACTGGTCTTGAACCTGTGAACGGATCTCAGCATCCCAGAGTGCTAGGATTACAGGTGTGAGCTACTACGCCAGGCCTACATCTGTAATTTTTAATTTTCTAGTAGCTATATTAGGAAGTTTAAAAAAGATCTAACTAATTTTAATGACCTAATATATCCAAAATATTATTTCAACATGTACTCATATAAAAATTGAGATTTTTATATTCACTTTTTTCATACTAAATCTTTGAAACCCGGAGTGTATTTTAGGTTTACCGCATACCTCATTCACACTAACCACATTTCAAGGGCTCAGTCACCACACATGGATGTTGCAAGTCTAGAATTTTGCCTTGGGGCAAACCAACATTTAGAAGTTGAATGAAAGAGGAGGATTCAAGAAAGAAAAGTTAGAGAATGGTGCCATGGAAGCCAAGAGAAGAAAATATTTTAAAAAGGGATTTGTCAACTGTGTTCAATGTTTATAAGAGGCCATGTAAGATGAGAAATAGCAATAGAATTCAGCAACACAGAGGTCATTAATGACCTTGACTAAAGCTGCTTCAGTGGAGTGATGGCTTCCTGGAAGGAAGCCAGAATAGAGTCAATGAAAGGTAAGGAAGTGGTGACAGTCAATATAAACACCTTTTAAAAAAAGTTTTGCTATGCAGAGGAACAGAGAAATGAAGCACTCATTGGAGAGGGATTTGGAAGCAAGGAAGGGTTTTTACTAAAATAAGAGATTCTAGGTATATACTTATATAGTAGTGGTAATGTTCCAATAAGAAGGAAGAAATTGATGGAGAAAGAGGGTAGTAATTGACAAATGGAAGCCTCTGGAAAAACAAGAGGGATGGCAATAAGAGTACAGAGACAGGAACTGATCTTTGACAGGAAAAAATTTTCTTCTCTTAAAACAGGAAGGAAGACAAAAGTATGGATACAGTATCAGAGAATGCATATAGATGAGTTCATAGGGCTTAAAATTTAAGGGCATAAAAAGACACATAATTGAGGAATGCAAGCTGGAAAGGAAAAAGGTAGTAAGTATGTGGAAGGGGGAAGATGGCAAATTGCATTCTTTTTCTTTCTTAAAAAAATCCATTTGATTAATATAAAGGAAGACTATACTTTTCAAGACCTGAACTTTTGGTGTCCATCCTCTAGGTACCCCTTTCCCTGGATCATGTTACCTGGGAAACCAATTTAGTAATCACAAAGTTGCCTGATGATCAGAGTCTCAGGGCAAAGGGAATGAATAATTGTGAGGTCATTTTATTCTAGCTGTAAAACAAAACGAAAAACCTAATGAGGGGTGGCGCCTATAGCTCAGTGCGTAGGGTGCCAGCCATATATACAGAGGCTGGCAGGTTCAAACCCAGCCCAGGCCAGCCAAACAATGACAACTACAACAAAAATATAGCCGGGCGTTGTGGCAGGCACCTGTAGTGAGACTCTGTCTCAAAAAACAAACAGACAACAACAACAAAAAACTAATGAGGCTGTGCCCAGTGGCTCACAACTGTCATCCTAGTGCTTTGAGAGACCAAAGCAGGATAGCTTGAAGCTGGAAGTTTGAGACCAGCCTGAGTCAGAGTTAGACCCTGTCTCTAATAAAAATAGAAAAATTAGCCAGGTACAGTGGCATTCCTGTAGTCCTAGCTACTTGGGAGACTGAGGCAGGAGGATCACTTGAGCACAGAAGTTTTAGGTTGCAGTGAGCTAGGATGATGCCACTGCACACTACCTGGGGCAACAAAGGGAGACTATCTCAAAACAAAACAAAAACAAAAAGACCTAATGAACTATCTCTGATCAGAGATACAGAGGGTACATACATCTGTTATATTCAGAGTGTCTCTTGCCTGAACAATGTTGCAAAAAAAGTGATAAAAATCTCATAATCCAGTTTGTGGAACAATACACCTGAGGCCTATTTAATCTTACCCCTATTTAGATGTCTAGGCCTTTAAGAAATTTGAAAACCACTAGAGGGGAAATATATTAGGCAGGGTCTCCAGCAGGAAATAGCTTCTACTCAAAAAAGTTTACTGAAAATAATTTATTAAAGAGCTGTATTTACAAAGATGTGGACAGAGTTAAGGGAAATAAGAGATAAATATAAGTTCTCAGGAGATAGAAGAATGAATAGACCTTCCTTACCCTAGAAATGCAGGGGCAAGGTGGAAAAAGAGCATCGCCAGATCCCAGTAAGTGCTGGAGTAGAAGAGGCTGTCCCACAGCTCTAGCAAGAATGTGGCACCAAAGTTGAGAGAAAGTTGGGGCTAGAAACTCTCCAATCTCTCTTCCTGCTCTTCTTCCTATCCCAATGCTAAGCTTCTGCTAAAAGAACTCTATTAGCAGCCAGAGTGTGAAGTAACCCACAGAGGTCAGTGTTCACGGTTCAGAGCAAGACAGGGAATAACAAAGAGTGAATCTGATGTGTAGGGGGTGAGGGGGGAAGTAAGGGGAATGTAGTATAACCAGCACATGAAGATAAGCTAGCCTCACAGAGAACGAGTCCAGTGGCTCACACCCATAATCCCAGCACTCTGGGAGGCCCAGGCAGGTAGTTTGCTTGAGCTCAGGAGTTCAAGACCAGCCTGAGTCAGACAGAGCAAGACCTCCTCTCCACTAAAAATAGAAAAACAAACAAACAATAAAACTAACTGGTCATCATGGCTAGTGCCTATAGTCCTAGCTATTCTGTAGGGTGAGGCAAGAGAATCACTTGAGTCCACAAGTTTGACACTCTTGTGAAGTATGATGACCCTATGGCACTCAACCACTGGGCAACAGAGTGAGGCTCTGTCTCAAAGGAAAAAAAAAATCTACCTTACAGGAAACAAAGAAGCCAATAAATAGGAATGTGTAAAACTAGCTAATTCACAGTAAGACTATAGGAGCTCGCAACTTTCATTAATCTTTCTTACCAGACCAGCAATTTGGAGAAGAGGGAAACTGATTATTTTGTAGGTTTGTTTGTTTTGTTTTTATTTAAAGAGCTTTTATTTTCCTCTTATTATTAGAAGGCCAAAAAACTTAGCTGTAAAAACATTAGTTTGACTTTTTGAGAAAAAAAAATCTTTAAATTTAGACAAAAGCCCAATGTAGACATTTAAGGTCACTAAGCTTCTGTCACCATATGGACACAATCAAACAGAAAGTAATACAGCGTTGTGGTTAAGAAGGTAGGCTGAAGTCAGCTGGGCTGGGTTTAAATGCTTGCTCTACTACATGTATACTTATTGTGTGACTTAGCTGTGTGACCTTGGGTAAATTACTCCTGTTAACTTTCATGTCAACCATAGAAGGGGGATAATAATACACTTATATTCCTCAGGGTTCTCTTATGAGGATTATATAAGACACTTTATGTAAGTACTTCGGATACTGTCTGGCATATAATAAATGCTTAAAAAGAATCTTACCATTAATAAAGCCAATTTCCTAATTCTGAAGTATTATGCAACCAGCACTATTTCTTTTGAATAATCTGTCCTTTTGGGTGGCACCTGTGGCTCACTGAGTAGAGCACTGGCCCCATATACCGAGGGTGGTGGGTTCAAACCCAACCCTGGCCAAACTGCAACAACAAAAATAGCCAGGCATTGTGACAGGCACCTGTAGTCCCAGCTACTTGGGAGGCTGAGGCAAGAGAATCACTTAAGCCCAAGAGGTAGAAGTTGCTGTGAGCTGTGACACCATGGCACTCTACCAAGGGCAATAAAGTAAGACTCTGTCTCTAAAAACAAAACAAAACAAAACAAAAAAACCCAATAATCTGTCCTTTTTCTCCTGCATATCTTTAGATTCTTCTTTAACATCAGTCTCTCTCTCTATCCCACACACACACACACACACAAATAGTGGAACCCTCATTTATATCAAAGGGTGTATGGATATTCTTTAATTCATTTATTTATCTTTATTAAGCACCTACTATATTCCATATACTCTATTAGGAGCTGGGCATAACATAAAAAGTAAGAAAAAACAAACACCTTGTCCCTAAGGAGGTTGTGATCCAGAGAGGGATACAAATATTGATCAAAAGACTATAAATAAAAAGTATTTGACAGGACAAAGCTCATCAGTATATATAGGCGAAACGCCTATATGCCTCTGGCCAAAAAAGTCGTTTGAGAGAGAGCAGTGAAAAGACTTTGTGCAAGCATACTGTGAGAAACTGAGGCAGAATCCCATGTGGCCAGGTTAGTGGTGGGCCTAACATGACCAAGGCTTTGGCTGGAATGGCATTTCCAGACTGTGTTAAGGAATTAAGGTTGACTTTATAAGGCCAATGAAAAAGCCCTTTGGAAAACTGGCCAGATACCCATCCTTTTCTGATCTGTGGTAAGTGATGAAGGTCGCTTGCTGACGGGTCTGGGAATGGAAATGTGCTAGGGGACCTCAAGAGAAGAGGAAATTACCCAAAGCATACAGGTATCTAATGGCACAGATGAAACCTGGGGTCATGAAAGGCTTTTGAGAAGTCCAGCCTGAGAATTCCTTATAAAAGGCTCCAGCAAAACCCCCTGACTTAAGGGCTACATGGGAGCAGAGGTTTGCAGACAAATTCCTGTATGCCCAAGAAGTTGCTCTATGCTTTGCTTAAGGATTCAAAGTAACAGCCTCCAAACGGCAAGGTCAGATTCAATCTATCTTGTTCCTCCATAGCCTCAGGCTTCATCAGATAAGAACAAAGAAAGTAATGACTGACAACATGTTCTTCATTAGGTTATGTTAAATTGGGTTATGTTGAAAGGGTTATGTTAAAAGGTGTATGTTGAGTGGATTATCAGATTACTAGAAGCTAATCACAAAGTAGTCACATGATGTTTAATTAGATCAATGAGGTCATTGCTGTATAGTGCACATGTACAAAATTCCCTATATAAACCAATGTAAATAAAGAAGCTTGCCATTTTGCCTGAGCGAGCACATGGTCACCTTTATTTAAAACACAATTTCAATAAGCGTGCTTATTCTCCTCGACATTGCTTTTCCGTGAGACCCTTATGGCAACAAGTATATGGTGATATTGACATTCAGATTTTTCATCTTCTAGAGAAAAGGAGATGAACAGAATTCAATGACATCAGGATGTGCTATCCAATATAGTAGTTACTAACCACATGGGCAATTAACATTTTAGTTGTAATTAAAATTAACTGTAAAATTTTAAAATTTTGCTTACTGGCACTAGCCACATTTCAAGGAAGAAGTTATCATATGTGACTAATGACTATTGTATTGAACAGTGAAAATTTAGACAATTTTCATCATTGTAAAAAAGTTTAATTGGATAGCCTGCAGAAGGAACCCAGCTATGAAAGGAATTCTCATGATCTGAAAAGGGAGGTTGTGGGAGAAAGTAGGGAAAAGTGCTATAAAATACAGATACCGTGGCAAAAGTAAAGTTTTCCAACTTAACCATAATTTAAATTTAACCACAATTTTTGGTAGACATAAGTGTACAAGGATGATACATTATTTATGAGATTTAATCACTTTTTTTGCAACATTGGTTCCTTCAGCAACTATTTCCTCACCAAAAATACATTTTTTCTAGAGGAATTTTACATTCAATTTCAGGTATTTTTTAGTTTGCATTTTTGTGATGTAAGTTCAGGGGAACACAGCGTTCACTTTGTAATGAATTATAATGTTTATATTCCATCTTTTTTAAAATGGAAAACTATAGGGATATCTATATGGACCAACTGGTTTTCCCCAGAAGCCATTTTTTTTTTTGATCTGTCCACTCTCTTTCATGTTCCTTACTCGTGAAGATGCCACGTTTTCAGGTTTCCTTTTCTCCATTCTCTCAGGGACACAAAACTTTGAGCATAATTTTACATTCACTGCATTTTACATCCATGGAGTCAGAAGTAAGAGCTCTTTGTTTCCCCAAGTCTGCAATCATTTTTTCAATGCTTCCCTTTTTATTGGTATTTGACAAGGCATCAGAAAAATGCCATAACTAGTATAGGAGGAAAATAGGACTTTTACATTTTGCATCCAAGGTAAATCTGCCTTGTGCACACACAAAAAAGAGGAGTTTGGTGACAGGTGGCACATTCTAACTGGAAAAAGAAATTCAAGCCACCAAAGAGGAACTGAGTCTTTACTTATTTTCTAGGTCTAAGAAAAATCATGGATTTTATTGTTGTCATTGTTAAGAATTCTTATCAGGCAATTTTAATTAGCAAGACAAAATATGGATATGGTTTCTCAATTACGAACTGTATGGGTAGATGACTTTTAAAATGTGGTCTCCAAAACTGAAACTAGCCTAATACTGAACCCCTTTCAAACAACCTAGCTGACCAACATGTAAGAAGTCCTTCTCCCCTGAGACCACCACATGGTGAGGAAACACAACCATCTATGTGGAAAGGTCCACATGGAGGAAAACCAAGAAAACAGAGCCTTTGGCTCACAGCCCCAGCTGAGCTTCCAGCTGACAGGCAACATCAACTACCAGCCATGAAAGGAGGCCATTTTGAACATTCTACCATTCTTAGTACCTCAGTCAACACCTTGTGAAGCAGAAAAACCAAATGGTCAATCTACAGAATGGTAAAAAATAATAAATTGTTCTTCTAAGCTACTGAGTTTGAAAGTACAGTTGACCTTCTTCTAAGCTACTGAGTTTGAAAATACAGTTTGAACTGCCTGGAACCAGTTGCATGAGGAATTGTTTCAATAAAAGTTATATTGGGTATAGCTGCCTTCCTTTCCTCCTCCATCTCCTCCACCTCTGCCACCCTGAGACAGCAAGACCAGTCCTCCTGCCTGACCCCCCTCACATGTCTACTCAATATAAAAACCACAAGGACGAAGATCTTTAAGATGTTCCATTTCCACTTATCGAATAGTAAATATATATATATTTCTCTTCCTTATGATTTTATTAATAACATTTTCTTTTTTCTAGCTTCCTTTATTGTAAGAATATAAAACAGAATACATAGAAATATAAAATATTTGTGAATCAACTGTTTATGCTATCAGTAAATTTCTGGTCAATAGTAGGCTATTAGTAGTTAAATTTTGGGGGATCAAAGTTATAGGTGAATGTTCAACTGCACAGGAAGGTCAGTGCTCCTAAACCTTGTGTTGCTCAATTATCTACCATAGTTTGTTAGAGACTATTGTATACTGAACCCATACCTTGAGTAAAACTATCTAGAGATTATCTAGTTTACCTTCTTTATACATAACAGTAGGTATATATTTTGTTTAGATAAACTCAGTTATGTTGCAGAAGAAGAAAGAAAAAAAATCAGGCAGGCATTCTCCCTTCCTTCCACCACCAAATACTAACCTTTCCACAACTGTGGATTCATACTCTCAATCTTTCCTCTGTTATATTGGAAGAACTGTCCCTGTTTCTATTAAAAGCCAACCTGTAATTGTGTTCCAGATCCCATCCTTTCTTGCTTTTTCAAGGACTCCATTCAATTATCTTTTCCTTCTGCTACATCATCAGTTTTTTTCCTGATCTGTTATTCCATCAGCGCATAAACATACTTTAATATCATCTACTTTTTTAAAAACCTCCTTTGATTCCATATTCCTTCTACCCATTTTCCCACTTCCATTCATAGCAAAACTCCTGAATTCATCCTCCACTGTCTCCAGTCTCCACTTTCTCACCTACTGCTGTTTCAACAAATCCCAATTTGTTACGAAATTCAACAGTTATGAGGACTGGGTATTGTGGCTCACACCTGTAATCCTAGCACTCTGGGAGGCCAAAGCAGGTGTACTGCTTGAGCTCATGAGTTCTCAGACCAGCCTGAGTAAGAGTGAGACCCCCATGACTACTTAAAAGTAGAAAAACTGAGGCAAGAAGATCACTTGAGCCCAAGAGTTGGAGGTTGCTGTGAGCTATGATGCTGTGGCACTCTCTCCAGGGTGAAAGTTTGAGACTCTGTCTGAAAAACAAAACAAAACAAAATTCAACAGTTATCTCCCACCTTCATTGTCCTCCATCTCTCAGCAAAGGTAGACACAGTACATCACTCCTTTTTTTAAATGCTTTCTTTGTTTGGTTTGTGTTACATCTCACACTTCTGATTTTACCCTCTGTTATTATTTATTCTTTTTGTGTGTGTGTGACAGAGTCTCACACTGTCATTTTGGGTCCAGTGCTGTGGCATCATAGCTCACAGCAATCTCAAACTCTTGGGCTCAAGAAATCTTCTTGCCTCAGCCTCCTGAGTACATGGGACTATGGGTGCCTGCCACAATGCCTGGCTAGTTTTTCTATTTTTAGTAGAGAGGGTATCTTGCTCTTGGTTGGGCTGGTCTTGAACTCCTGAGCCCAAGCAATCTGCTTGCCCATCTCGGCCTCCCAGAGTGCTAGAATTATAGGTGTGAGCCACCACACCCTGCTATTTACTCTTTTAAAGTCTTCTCTTTTAGCTAGTTCTCCTTTAATCCACCCCCAAATTGTTGGTACTCCCCAGTACAACAGACATCAGTACAGAGACCCCTTCTTTTCTCCATCTACTCTCACTCCTTAAGTAATCTCATTCACTCTCAGGGCTTTAAATAAGAGCTGATGACTCCCACATTTATATATCTATCATTTGACCTCCTCTAGGAACTCTGGAATTGCATATCCTATTCCCTACTTGACATCTCTGCTTGGAAGTATAACGAGCATCTCAAATTTAACATTCTCAAAATAGAACATTGATTTCCAATCCCATCTCCAAACTTATTCCAGGTAAATGGAACTGCCCTCTGTATAGATGCTTAAGCTGAAAATCCTGCAAGACATTTAATGCACTCTTTTCCTAATCATTCAAAACTAATCCCAATCTTGTCAACTCAGTCTCCAAAATATATGGCACATTCTTTCACTTCATTCTATCTACACCATTACCCAACCGCTACCATCACTTAAACAATTCACCACTGTCTCCACCCTGGATGATCATACTCTCTGATCCATTTTCTACACAAGAGCTTTTAAAAATGTAGATCATCTGTCATTCCCCTGTTCAAAATTTTCTAAGATGTGCCATTGCATTTATAATTAAATCAAAATTCTTTGCCTTGACCTATGACTGTCTACTTTTTCAACTCTATCTCCTACCACTTTTTTATTAGTTCCAGCTAATACACCTACTTGCTGTTCCTTAAACATACCATGCTTGCAACAGCCTCAGGGCCTTTGCATTTGCTATTCAGTGTGCCTAAAATACTTTTACCCCAGATATTTGTATGACTGGCTCCTTTTGTTGTCATTTAGGTATGGATTTGGATGTCAATTCCTCTGAGAGATCTTAAATGATTACCCACATAGGAAGTTGTCCCTAGTCAATCTCTAGCACATGTTATTTACATTATAGCAATTTGCACTCACTGGCAATAGTTTGCTTACCTATTAGGCTTTATTCATTTGTTTGTTTTCTGTTTCTCTCTACTAGAATGTAAGTTCCATGTGAAAGACCTCATTGGTTTTGTTCAATTCCTAGAGGCAGAAGAATGCCTGGCACCTAGTAGGCCTTCAAAAATGTGTGTTGGGCCAGGCAAGGTTGCTCACGCCTGTAATCTCAGCACTCTGGGAGGCGAAGGTGGGTGGATTGCTTGAGCTCAGGAGTTCAAGACCAGCCTCAGCAAGAGCAAGATCCCTGTCTCTAAAAATAGCTGAGCATTGTGCCGGGTGCATATAGTTTTAGTTATTTGGGAGGCTGAGGCAAGAGAATTGCTTGAGCCAAAGAGTTTGAGGTTGCTGTGAGTTGTGATACAAGAGTGACAAAGTGAGACTCTGTCTCAAGAAAACAAAAACAAAACAAAAGTGTGTGTTGAATGAATAAATGCCAAATAAGAACAATAATTATAGTAACATCATTCTTTAACCTTAGTTGTGTTCAAGAACTTTATATGGATAATAATGTAAGTATTTCCTAGGCAACTCACATTATACTTTCTATATACTTGTGGTACTTTAGCTGTGACTGCTAGTTTATAACTTTTGCAAAAACAGAAATTACATCTTACTCACTTTTGTATGAGAGGCTATATGGTGTCTGAAATATAGTAATCTTTAAAATACTAATATCAGTTGAATATCTGAGTATTTGCTTTGAGCCTAGCTTAAAAAGTAGTGTTGATATTAAAATGTATAATAATAGCTCGGCAACCATAGCTCAGTGTTTAGAGTGCTGGCCACATGCACCAGGCCTGGCAGGTTCAAACCCAGCTCTGGCCTGCTACACAACAACAACAACAACAAAAATAGCCAGGCATTGTGGCAGGCACCTGTAGTTCCAGCTACTTGGGAGGCTGAGGCAAGAGAATCACTTAAGCCCAAGAGTTTCAGGTTGGCTGTGAGCTGTGACACCACGGAACTCTACCAAGGGTGACATAATGAAACTCTGTCTCAAAAAAGTAAAATAAAATAAAGTAAAAATAAAATGTATAATAAGAGTGATCCTTCTCCACAAGAGATTTAAAATCTAAAATTAGGAGAGGTAGTTGTACAAAATTAAAATACAAGAAACAATAAAACATTTCATTTATAGAAGCAATCCAATAGTTTAAGGATAATGCCTCTAGAAACAGAAAAAAAGGCTCGGCGCCTGTGGCTCAAGCGGCTAAGGCGCCAGCCACATACACCTAAGGTGGCGGGTTTGAATCCCCAGCCCGGGCCGGCCAAACAACAATGATGGCTGCAACCAAAAAATGGCCAGGCGTTGTGGCGGGTGCCTGTAGTCCCAGCTACTTGGGAGGCTGAGACAGGAGACTCGCTTGAGCCCAGGAGTTGGAGGTTGCTATGAGCTGTGATGCCATGGCACTCTACCCAGGGGGATAGCTTGAGGCTCTGTCTCCCAAAAAAAAAAAAAAAAAAAGA
>CAUYQV010138478.1:0-15175 GCA_963574575.1 Galagoides demidoff
TAGTAAGTGGCAGGGCTGATTTTTGACCCAAGTTATTCCCTGGAGCCTGAGTGATGAGGGCTAATGCAGTCCTGTTGTGTGACTTCCATGTTGATGCAGTGATAGTGCCTGTGTGGAAATATTCTTCTGCATAACTCTGCCCATTGCCAGTAGGCAGTGTTTGGTAGTGTTTGGATACTATAATGCTGTTTTGCTGTCCTGCTACCATCTCCTGTCATGTCGGTGGCTTGCTCCATCGACGTGGCAGGACTTGTTGGAGACACTGGCATGCTCCTTTGCATTCAATGGCTATACATCCACAGACCCTCAGGCATCTGAGTGGGTGATGGGAGCCTATCTTCCCCTACACGGGTCCACATGGCCAAGTTGTGCTGGCCAGTCTCACTGTGGGTCTGTAGGCTGACTATGTGCCGGGAATCCTGCACTTGGCTTTGCTGGAATGCAGCAGACACTGCTGCTAGAAGGGTGCAGTCACAGCTGGCTGTGGATCTGTGGAGCTGTCCAGGAAGCCCTCCTCTCCCCAGCTCTGGGGCATCCCCAGCCACCTTACAGGAAAGCCTGGACCACTCTTTAGGGCTTAATTTTCTCAGTGTGCAAGAGCCAGGAGTAGTCTAGAAACGTGTCTTCCCTTTGTTAGGAAAACCCAGGACCTCCCAATCCATATGCAAACCAGGTCAATAGATAATTATCTTCTGGAATCTTCCAAAAAGGTCTGGGAAGCCTCTTCACAGACTAAGGCCACCAAAGGATTGGAAGCACAGGAGATATTTTCTGGTCTTGTTGGTTTTAGCTGAACAGAAGGGCAGACACCACAAAGCACTTCATGGGAGTGTTGTGTGGTGACACGGAATAAGATCTGGTGTCTGGCCTGTACCTAAGAACACCTAGTGGCTGGCCAGTTGACACAGGGTGGAGAGTACCTTCACACATCTTGGGAACATGAGGTCATCCTGTTGGTTGCCAAGAGTTCATTTTTCTTACCTGTAATCCTAGTACTCTGGGAGGCCAAGGCAAGTAGACTGCCTGAACTCACAGGTTTGAGACCAACCTGAGCCAGAGCAAGACCTTGTCTCTAAAAATAACCAGGGGTTGTGCAGGCACCTGTAGTCCTAGCTATCTGGGAAACTGAGGCAAGAGAATCTCTTAAACTCAAGAGTTTGAGGTTGCTATGAGCTGTGATGCTACAGCACTCAATCAAGTGTTATAAAGAAAAGACTTATTTTTTTCTGTAAGTGGAGCAGGAAGGAGAAAGATGCCCAGGCCATTCTGTTGTTCATTAAACATTGTTGCCTGCTGGTCCCTGATAGCTCAAAAGTAAAGGGAAGGGGGTGGCGCCTGTGGCTCAGTGAGTAGGGCGCTAGCCCCATATACCGAGGGTGGTGGGTTCAAACCCCGCCCCAGCCAAACTGCAACAAAAAATAGCCGGGCATTGTGGACAGCTCCTGTAGTCCTGGTTACTTGGGAGGCTGAGGCAAGAGAATCACCTAAGCCCAAGAGCTGGAGGTTGCTGTGAGCTGTGACATCACAGCACTCTACTGAGGGCGACAAAGTGAGACTCTGTCTCTAAAAGGAAAAAAAAAAGTAAAGGGAAAGTAGCCATGAGGCCAACTCTGTCTCTTTGCACTCAGTGTGAGAATAACTTATCTCCCTCATATTTGTTGAGCCGGGCTCCTCAGCACTCTGTCTTAGCCCAATCTTTCCAACAATCGTATGTAGTGGCACCAAGGTGATGCTCTTTACAGATGAGAAAACAGAGCCTTGCCCGAGGTCGCAGGTTGGTAAGAGCAGGGCCAGATTGGAGTCCAGGCTTTCTGCCCCTGGAGCTCATGCATAGCACATACCCTCTGTGTGGCTAGAAGACATGACGGCTACCTGGGACAATCTGCTTAACGTGCAGACAGAGAGGTAACATGGGGGAGTGTGGCCAGTGGTCCCCAGTTGAAGGAGTCATCAGTCTATAGCCAGTGCCCAGGGGGATGGGAAATAAACCCAGAACCATGAGCTGTTACCACTGTGCTGTGGGGGAGGCCTGAGCTCCCCAGATGTAGCACTTGCTGTGCAGAGCAGTAGGAGGACGCCGGTGATAGCCCTGGAGGGTCGGGAACCTTCAGGGGGAGGATGCCCTGTGAAGGGAAGGCTGGGTATGGGACGATCCCCTGTGGACATGGGGAACTCCGTTTCAGACATTCCAAAGTTCATCACTTCCTGATCCCTGACCTAAGGGCTCTGAAGCAGAGGGAGTCTTGGAATTAAATCAGGTGTTTGCAAGTAGGGTGAACAGGCATGGCACTGAGAGATGCCTGTGTCGTTCAAAGGGAAGAGAACTGAGGATTACAGGAGGAGTCCTCGGGATAGGCACAATGATAGAGGGACACACAGTAAAGAGGGTCAGGGGTGAGACCCCAGGACGAGCTGAGCCTATTGAGGAGAGCTGAGGACCGCAGAGCATCTTTTCAGGTCATGTTCAGAGCAAGGGGAACGAAGGCTGCACAGACCTGTCACTGTCTCAGCAGCTGGAGTCTGCAGCAGGGAGAGAGAGAGGAGCAGCTCCCCTCTGCCCACAGAGGACTGGACAGAGACAGAGCTACAGGCACACAGGGTGGTGGCAGGCCCTGCAGGAGGGCAGGAGTGAGGCAGTGCTGAGCTGTGTGTGGTCGGGGCCCCTGACCCAGACACATCCTGGCTACCCTGGCCGAGGCATGAGGTCTAACCCTTGCTGTGCTCTTGAGAGAGGTGTGGGGAATCTGGTGTTGATACAGTGTGAAAGGATGAAACTCCAGAATAAGGGGAAGGGCTGAGAATCAGGAGGCAAGAGAAGAGCTGGCAGGGGCTCCCAAGAACAGGCTGCGCTGGACTCACGTCATTTTCCACTTTGAGGGGCTGGGGTTGATCTGATGATTATCACAGAGTAGAGGGAAGTTAGATTGGGTCCAAGGAGGAGTTTGGTAGGACATCTTTGCGCTTGCCTGAGTGGTCATCCCAGGGGGAAAGAGGTCCCCAGATACTGCCTTCCTTCTCTGCCTCCTCCTCATTCATACCTGGTCATCAGCAAGGCTGGGGAATGAAGGAAGACAGGATATCACACTCAGTTTTTGGTGCTGTCCAGATCCACAGTGGTCTCAGAAACTGGGAGCTCTGCACTGAATTTAGCAAGTGGCCTTTTGTGGGTGGAGAGAAAAGCACTTGGATTGAGAGTTCCACCTTCCCTGGTGTGCTTGTGAAAATTAAATGAGGTGCGGAAACCTCTGGCACATAGGCACTTAGTTGATAAGTGGTGATTCTTATTCTCATACCCAGAAGCATCCTGTTAGTAAATGTCCCATCCTGCTGTGAGATCACATGCCCCAATTTCTAGTGCTAAGAGGATTGTCACATTGTGGCTCAGGCCACCCTGGACAGCTCTCATGGTCAGGCCTCCTTGGCTATAGTTGACAACCGTGTTCTGAGCCCTAAAGGCAGGGCAAGGTGGAGAGGTGGCTGCCCCCAATATGGGATGGGGGCTAGGCACAGCCTGGATGCACCCTTTCAGCTTTTGTCCCTCTGCTACCCGTGCTTGCAGAGCCTGAAGTGGCCTGGCACTCCTGAGATCAGAAGAGGAATTAGGAAGCTAACCATCAGGGAAAGAAAACTGCCCTCAGCCAGGGTGCACACGCAGAATTGTCAACCAAGTCAAACTGTGTGCTCTGTTAGGTGGCAGCTGTTGCCTGGATGCTGACAGGTGCAGGGCTGAGCAGGTGCCTCTGGGGGGCAGCCTATGCATGTGCCTGTGTGTATGCGTGTTTATGTGTATGTGGTGGTGTCCTTTTTCCCGGGTAGAGCCTTGGAGGCACAGTGCTCCAATTGAGGTGAATTAGTTGTGGCATCTATAGCAAGCACAAAGTCTGCTAACCCCAGTCAACTTAGTCAAGCAGGACTGAATTAGAAGGTTATGGCAGGGGTGTGATGAGGTATGAGGTGCTCAAAAAAGACAGGGATTGGGCTGGGTGCTGTGGCTCAAGCCTTCATCCTAGCACTTTGAGAGACAGGAGTATTCTTAGGATTTTGAGACTAGCCTGAGCAATAGCAAGACCCCGTCTCTACAAAAAATAAAAAATCTTAGCCAGGCTCATTGGCAGGTGCCTTTATTCCCAGCTAATCGGAAGGCTGAGGCAGGTGGGTGGCTTGAGCCCAGAAGCTGGAAGCTGCAGTGAGCTGTGGCAACACTACTGCACTGTAGTCCAAGAACAGAGTAAGACCCTGTCTTCTCTCCAACCATCCTCCTGCCCTCCGTCCGCCCCCGGCCCCAAGGACAAGGATTGAGCTGCTTTGAAGAGTCCTAGTAGCAGGAACACATAGGTAACTTCCCAACTGAAATTGGGTTTGTTTAGGGAGGAAGGATGCTGGGAAGGGTAAAACAAACCATCTGACATCTGCTTTATCATCCTAGACATCATGTGATTCTTCCTTCCCATTGGTTGAAGAATCTGGGGTTTTGGGGGGCTCTCTAGTGTGGCTATCGTTTTCTGAAAGCCAGCTGCATGCCCCCCAGGATGCCTTGTGGGGGCTACTGAGATAGATCAGACACAGACATAGTCTCTGTCTGCAGGGGCTGAGTCCTGCCAGGTGGTAGTGGTGACAGCAAGGCTGGCTAGGGCAGGCTGCTGAAGGTGGTCCCCGTACCCCAAGCCATGGCGTGGCAGCTGTGAGGGTATTTTCATGTTAGCAGATCACACATACAGCCCATTCCTTTCACTTGACAGTCACCTGGAAGTTGCAAGCTCTGGAAGGAAGTAATACTGGATTATAGTTCCCATTGGGAGAAAAAGTTATCTCTGAGTATGAGTTTGGCCACTACATGGTCTTCACTGGGAATCACTGAGCACTCTTGGGCTCAGCGACTGTTCTGCTGGCCTGGGCTGTCTGGAAGGTTTGGCATAGGGTAACTGCCTCAGCCCCTCCATTTGTCCTGTGACTGGGGCAGATAAGGAGTGGGACAGGGGCCTTTACGGGTAGCTGGAGGACATGAGTGTTAGTGGATGTCAAGGAGTCCAGGGCTCTTCAGAGAAAGGAGCTGTGCAAATCTGGCTCTGACTCTGAGACCCTCTCCCTTACCTTACTGGGCGGAGCTGGCTTTCACAGTGGGAGCTGACCTGGCTTAGTGTGTACAGAAGGTTAGTATTTTCAGAAGTGGGCGGGGTCCATCTCTGTCTTGCTGAGCTTCTGTTCTTACCTTTTCCTCACTACTGTAATGTGCCCAGCCACAGGGCTTTGCCTGTGTCATTTTCCCATCTCCACTTGGTGAACTCCTATTCATCCATCAACACCCAGAGCTAACATACCTCTTCTATGGAGCACCATTCCTCAGGACCCCCAAATAGTGCATAGTCAGTGACTGTCCATCCCGGATCCTGCAGCATTTTCCCTTCACTGCTTTTTTTGATCCTAGGTCCTGATATGATGAAGCACTTTCCTCTGTCACTGCATTGTGGAGGTCCAGAGCCAGCTGAGATTGGTTAAATAAATGAGTGATTATCATCCCTAAGAGCTATGTTAGACCATGTGATCTCACCCATAAACAGTCCTTACAGAACATTCCTGATTTCCTTCTAATCTGGTTTCCTCACTGCCTGGCATTTGCTAATGCAGTTTCCTTTGCCCCCTTTTTTTCTTTTCTTCTTTCTGCCTACCCTTTGGAGGTTTTTCTCTGACCACTCCAGTGTCCGGCCTTCGAAAGTATTTGGGAGTACATGCTGTGATATGCTGGGAAATGTTTAACAGCTGGCTCTCAGCATGTAGCTCTAACATGAATTTTGGGTAATAGTTTTAATTACAATAAAGTGTGAGATGAAAGTGGAACAATAAACATATGTCAAAACTTCACCTGTTTGTCAGTGATTTGAGTGACTCATTTGCTGAATCAGATAATAGTTTTGGAATACTGGAAGAATATTCCCTTAATTTTGTGTTGGTGATATTCACAACATAAGCGCTGTGGATAAGACACAATTTGCAGTTTAATTCACATTATTGATATTTTTTTCCCAATTACTTTCTTAAGTCGAGACAATCAACAAGATAAAAAATGAAGCCCTGATTTTATAACATTTGGCATAAATTCTCCCATCCTGGGTGATTTGGAGGCCACTAAAGACATGACTAGATGTGGAATTAGGCAGAGCTGTGGAGTAGCAAGCCCCTCCCACCCTGGACATACAATAGAAGGATAATGCCTGAGGGCTAGATAATACTAAAACATAGTAGAATAATCAGGAAGGGTATTCATTGCCTATGTTTTTAATATAATTTTAAGTCTGTATAATTTAGTTTTTTAATAATATCTATGTGAAAATGGCTAGCTCATAGAGTTCCTGGAAATCTCACAAGTCACTATGAGCTGGCTCCCCCACACCACTGGCCACATGCCAAGAAAACTTTTATGTCTCAAAGTTGCGGACAGCAAAGAAAACCTTCAGGACAGAGTTGCATGTCTTCTCAGACTCCTGGTGTGGTGAGCTTTATTAGGTGCCATAGTGACACTGTCATTGATTCTATCAATAACTGTTCTAACTCCATCTCATTTTGCTTCCCAGCACTGTAGAGGTTGGAAAGCTAAACCTACATTGCCCAGACTCCCTGCAGCCAGGGCACAGGTCTTCCACAAAGATCCTACCCAGTGGCCACTGGCATCAGCTGGACTTGGATGTGGGGGGCAGTCTTATGAGGGCAAGTCTTTGGCGAGCAGGTAAGCTCTTCTGGCGGGCACAGTAGCAGGGATATTTGGTCTTGTGGGATCACAGAGTTTGGTCCCTGGTGATGGGTGCCAATACCAGCAGAGTTTCTACTAGTCAGTGCCTGGGCATAATTAGGTATGAGGATTCTTGGAAGGCACTGAATCTTGGTCTCTGGCTCTTTGAGGGATTATAAAGCTTTTCTGCTTAAACTGTGTGGAGTAGATGTCATTGTCTGCAGCTAGGAAGCCGTGATTGCTAGAACTTAAGAGCCTAAGAGATGTTAGAAATTACTATGAAGTGTCAACCTAACCATGAATCTGCTCATGGGGCCTATTAATTCACCTCTCTTAGAAGGTGTCCAGAGTCTTACTTGTGTTAAGAAGGATAATTTGGGGTATCCTTGACAGAAATATGAGACTGTGGCAGAGTTGATTATCAGATCTGCCATGGATCATTTATTTACTCTATTTTTTGCCCATTAGCTGATCAAGAAAATGTCCAAAAAGAAGACTGATCACAAGGCATGCATCATGATGCCACATACAGGTGTCACTCAGAGCCCATCTGGCACAGCCTCCTCGTTTTGCTGCTGAGTGAGGTCTGCCAAGGGTGGGGACCTGCCAAAGGCCATCGGTAAGTGCTTAAGCTGAGACTCAGAACACAAGTAGTCTTAACTTTTGCCTGTCCTGTGCTATATCTCAATTTTAACCAGCAATTTTTTGTTGTTGTTACTTTGCTTTTTTAAATTTAGGTTTGATTTGGCATTACATTTAGGCATATGGTGAAGGTTTGTGAATATAACAATGAAGGTTGGTGGAACACCTAAGCATTGAAAGTATGTTGTCCCCTGAGGGGACCCTGGGTGAGGACTGGGGGCCTGTCCCTTCCTCACTACACTGGCTGCTTTTATTCAATCAAGACAGTAACTCATTATGTTTCCTTGGGAATCCAAGTGTTTTAGTAATAAGGGTGCTGCTGTGACTGCGAAGATGCCACCTGTCTCCAGCAGTGGGGCTGCATTGTGGGGAATGATTCTTTTATTTCTCCAGGCCCTTCATTTTGTTCCTCCCTGAACACAAAGACAAAAGTGAGCCCTCCTTGAGGGACTGCCATGGGCTAGGCATGGCGGAGGGCTCAGTATAGATAATTATTATCCTATTTAAACTAATTAATTTCCTGCCATAACCCAGTGTTGGGAGGGGTTACGCCACACTCCTGAAGCTCCCTAATACACCTGTGGAAATGAGATTCACATCCTCGCCTTCCAACTCCATACCCTGTGCTTTTCCGTTTCATTTTGCTTTTTGGTTTTCTGTTCAGGCAGAGGGAGCTGTGGAGCTCAGTTTGCTGTGGATGTGGCTTCCCTGTACTTGCACCCACGCGGAGTAGCAGGTGTCCGATTCCAAAGGGGATGGAACCCGCCTCTGCCCAGCCCTCCCCTCCACTAAAAAGCCCTGGAAATATGTGAGGTCTGACCCCTAGATTAGGGTGACCAGATTTTAACATTTGTAAAGCGGGACAACATGGCGGGGGTGGGGGGGGTGGGGGAGGGGTGGTGGTGTTGGGGCAGGGGCGGGTCAGGGGGCGGGTCAGGGGACGGGTCAGGGGACCCGGCAGGGCAGGGCCTGACAATAATGCAAACTTTGATAAGCAGTTCTCGATAATCACTTCTCAGCAATTATTTGTTATTATTATAGTTTAACATTATAAAATTAACAGAAATAATATAAAACTCATATTCTGGCTAAATAAGCCACGTGGCAGCCGAAAACCGTATATTCCCTTCCTGTTCTCTCGCCCATTCATGCATTCTTTCCAAAAATTGGGACTTTTTAAAAACGCTGGGACGTGGGACAAATTGTTAAAAAGCGGGATGTCTGGTCACCCTACCCTAGATGGTGGCTGCCAGGGGAGTGTCGACCTCTCACTTTTCGCCCAGGGGCATGTCAGCTCTTGGTGGTAGCCCTCCCTGGGGGAGGTCAGGGCCCTTTTGATGTCTTTGGTATTTGTTTTTATCTGCCTTGGTCTTTTCCTTGCTTGTGAACCCCAATTCATTTGCAAAGATTTCTCATGCTTTTTCTGGTATTATCATAATCCCTGGAGAAATGTGGGTGCAATCATGGGGGAGGAAGAAGGTTAGCGCAAGGCATCTTTACACAATCTTCTGCTTTCTTGTTCTCTTTTTCTTTTTCTCTTGACCTGTGCCGTGTCCTGGTCTCCATCTTCCCCAGGCTCAGAAAGCAAAGGAGCCCTAAGCTTCCAGCAAAGACCTGGCCGCATGTACTGGAGACAAGCTGGGGTACGGGGTACCGGGCTGGGGAAAGCAGACAGCTCAATGTCCTTCCTCTGAGCATGGCTGGCTGTGTCCTTGGCCAGATGCCTGAGGATATTCTGTGTCCTCTACCTTTCATCACCATGTTTCTGTCCTGTATTCAGCCATAGGCAAGGCCATAGGCTGCTATCTCAGGACTGAGTCTGGGACTTTACATTTTTTGGGGGCCTCCATGGAGTGGCCTTCCTGCTCTGAATCTCACATGAGTCCTCTAGTCTACCCTGCAGGCCGGTGTTTGGTTTCCCATCTCACCCTCCTCTCTAGCTGTTTTGAATTATTTAGCATTCTCTCCATGTGCGAGCCACCAGTCTTAGCATTCTCTCCATGTGAGAGCCACCAGCCACCAGGCCCTGTATGTGGAGCCTGGCATACAGTAGATGTTTTGTGCATGTTTGTTGAATAAATAAATGAAGAGGAAAAGAAGCATACTTTGCTCAAAAGCTGATCTGATCTGAGTGCTCAGGCATTTCCTCCCTTCCTCTGAAGGTCCCCTTTAGTCCATGCGGCTCAGGGCTTGCTTGCTCAGGGCCCAGTCCCAGGCTGAGTGGAGGTGACCTCTCTTCAGGCGGTGTGATACAGACCCAGAAGCCCCCATGATAGACAATCTGTAGCCAGCAGGAGGTGCCCCTGGCCGGGTGTGTGGGCCCCTTGGTAGGAAAGTAGCATCCCAGCAGTGAAAACAGCTCCTCCTGGCTGTGAGAATAGCATTACAGGATTCCAGCCCAGACCAAGTCACTGCCTCCTTTAAAGCAGTTGACTGCTTAACAAAACTAAAGAAAATGTAAAAAAAAAAAAAAAAAGACTTGCATGATGTTAAGATATTAGAAAATAGAAAGTGAAAATCATTACTCCAAATTCCATAGTACTAATATCACTATAGTATGTGGTAGATGTATAGTTTATATTACATGGTATATTGTATACATATTGTTATATCCTACTATTATTATATAGTATAGTATTGGTTATAGCATATGCCTATATAGTGGATATTATTTTCTTATATATAGTTTTAATATATATATTTTCTTTCATTTTTTTGTTTATTTGGAAGATAGAGCTTTTTTCTATTGCTTTTTTTTTTTTTTTTTTTTAGACACAGTCTTACTCTGTCACCCTGGAGAGAGTGCTGTGGTGTCATAGTTCACAGCAACCTCAAACTTCTTGGCTCAAGAGTTCCTCTTGCCTCAGCCTGCTCAGTAGCTGGAACTATAGGCACCCAAAACAACGCCTGGCTATTTTTATTAGAGACAGGGTCTAGCTCTTGCTCAGGCTGGTCTCAAACTCTTGAGCTCATAACATGAGCCACCATGGCTTGGCCTTCTATTGCTTTTTAAAAATATATTTAATTAGAAAGATGTTTTTATTATAGGATATTAGATAGTTTGTGGGATTTCCTGAAGGGACAGACAACCAAATTAGTATGGACAGAAGTAGCCTTGGAGAAAAACCCAACCATACCTTCAGACTGTTCTGATATAAAGGAAATCTCCACTTTGGCCCCCACCCTGTTTTGTTTTACCATTTATTTGTATTTAAATACTTTAATTAACATTGCATTATAAGCTTTCTTCCATGCTGTCGCATAGTGTTTATAGCCATATTTTAAAAATGAATCGTTTGTTTATAAAAATAATCAGGTCTTGCTTGGCTGGACAAGAATCCACAGGGCTAAGAAGTGGCCACTGTTATGTGGTCCTGGCTGGAGCAGACTCCACCAAGGGGGGGAGCCAACGCTTGATCACATAGGGCTGGGGTGGCAGCAGGGGTAGGAGTGGGGACACAGACTCTCACAAGAAGCTTGTCTCGGAGGAAGTGGAAGGAGGCCAAGCAGAAGCTGGCAGGGGATGGACTATGGACAAAGGGGCTGTCTAGAAGCCCAGGGAACAGAGGTTTGGAGTTATAGCAGGGACAGAGAGGGGTGCTGTGAGGAACATGGACTGTGAAATTCACAGTCCCTTGGCACTGTGTCCCTCTGCTGCAGTACCTCCCCTGTGACCTTGACACTCAGCCAGGGCCACAGGGTGAGCATGAGCAGCAGCCAGTAGTGCTTGGCTTCCTCAGGTTGGAGTCCGCTTGTTGACAGATGATGCAAAAACTTCTGAGGGCTCTGGAGGCCTGAACACTGTCCCCAGAGCAGGCTCCCTCCTGTTCCTCTCCAGCCAACCCCTTTCTCACCCATTTCTGCAGAGTGAGGCAGGGCAGAGGTGAAAGGTGGGGAGGGCAAGTACTCTGCCCCTTGTGATGCTGCTCTGGACATGTTGAGCAGAGACCTCGCTCCCAGTCTTGCTGCTGGGAGGTGGGCTCTGGGATGATCTCATTCCACAGACAGCAAAGGAGGCCTGACCACCAGGTGGCTTCTCTGCTGTATGCCCCAAGTGGCAAATCCCTATCTTACTGCCTGTCTCTTCCTCTCTCTGCAGGGACCCGTGGCCAAGTGTGTCCAGCCCAGCCATCGTGGGGAGCATTCCCATCTCCTGGCTCCTCCCTTGGCCAAGCCCTGTGAACCTCAAAGCCCTGAACCCTGATGGCTGCTGAAGTGTTTGCCTTGCTTGGCCAGTGGCCCAGGCCCTGATGACCAGCATGGCTGCTGGGAAGGGGACTGAACCAAACCCTTCGGCTGCAAACAGATGGCGGCTTAGCGAACCTGAACAGGGCCGGGGCCGCAAGCCAGTGCTACTTGAGAAAACCAACCACTTGGACTCTGAGGCTGCCATGGGCAGAGGCAGCCGGGATGGAGCCTGTGTGGAGCTGGCACTGTCTGCAGCCACAGGCAAGCCTAGACTGGGCAAGCCGCTGCTGCAGAAAGTGCACGGGGAGCAGAGGCAGAGTGCCCTCACGGAGCTGCCCAGGCTCAAGGAGAGGCAGGGGGGTGATCAGGCCCAAGAAAGGGAGCAGGATAACCCAGCAGGCCAATCTGGCCCCCTGCAGCTGACCCAGGATATTCCCAGGGACCTGGCTGGCAGCACAGTCTTCTCTGTGTGGCCCAGTGGAGCCCGAGGTGAGCAGAGAAGCGCCTTCAGCAAGCCAGCTAAGCGGCCAGCAGAGAGACCTGGGCCAAGTGCCATCTTCTCTGCAAGTGAATGTGCAGATACCCTGGGGAAGCTGTCTGGGCTCATCAACACTGTAGATATGCCTTGTTGGGGTCGAATTTCAACTCCTAAGCTTTTGGTCAGTGATTTCTGGAACTTGCAGATGTTGCCACAGAATGCTTCATTCTGCAGCACTTTCCTGCGTGGCCCTACACTGTGGTTGGAGCATACCCAGGCCCTGGCGCCCACACCCTCATCATCCCCCTCAACCTCCTGGGCCCTCCTGCCACCCACCCTCACCTCCCTGGGCTTGTCCACCCAGAACTGGTGTGCAAAGTGCAACCTCTCCTTCCGCCTGACGTCCGACCTGGTTTTCCACATGAGGTCCCACCACAAAAAGGAGCCGGCAGGGCCAGACCCTCATTCTAAGAAGCGGAGAGAAGAGGCCCTCACCTGCCCGGTGTGCCAGGAGTACTTCCGGGAGCGCCACCATCTCTCCCGGCACATGACTTCTCATAGTTAGCAGGTCCTGTGAGAGACCACTGGATGCAGCCTCCGGTATTGGCAGTGGACCCTGGATTTGCTTCTCAGTTGTCTGCAGGACTTCTTTGGCATCCATAGATGAACGGCTCAGTTATAATTTGGAAAAGAAGAACAATCCTGTGCAATGTGTGCTGAAGAAAACAGAAGTCTTGAAATAAAAGGATGGGCTTTGCTAATCCAGGGTGGGGGGACCAACAGTCAGGGAGAATGAGGCCTGCTCCTGGTGCACAGTGTGGGCTTTGGAGGCAGACAAGGATTCTTGCACATGTTGGCCAGGACTTTGGATATAGGTCTTTAACCTGCTGGGCTCTAGTTTTCTTATCTGTTAACTAGAGCTGGTGATGCCTGTGTCTTGGCTGGCATATGAGTCACATGAAGGTGTATGGGATGTGGTCAGCAGGCTGGGTGGCAAACCACGGGTGCTGCGTAAATGAGGTTTTTGACAACTGTCTGTGCTGTCGGCTGTCATTATTAACAAGCTCTCACTGGCAGATAAGCAATAGCATCTGTGTCTCAGTCATGGGTCTGTGGGTTGGCCGGGGTTGAGCTGGGCTGGGCTCCAGGTCAGGAGGCTGTCTTTCTTTTGGGGTTATGGGCTACCCAGAGCACTCTTCTCTTACAGCTGTGCCAAGAGCACAGAGGATGAGCCCTCAAACATAAGCACATCTCAAGCCTCTGGTTGAGTCATGGTGCTAACAACTTGGTAGATGCCAGACCTAGGGCCAGGCCCAAGGTTGGGGAGTGAGAAAGCACTGGCTGCCCTCTGTGAGGCCACGGCGAGGAAGGAGGCATGCATCTGTCTTCAGGAGTATGAGGAGGTGGGACTGGGAATTCAGCCTACCACCTGGTCTGTGGTTCTTCGTGTTGTGCATAGGTGAAAAGGGGGAGGCAGAACACACTCCTTCCTGCACACAAGCCCAATAGCTCCCGAGAATGGGGCGTGTGCAGAAACTCCAGGCTTCAAACACCATCAAGATCAGGAGAATTCTCAGTACCACTTACTCTCTACTGAGTTTCTGCCCCTGATAGAGCAAAGCACAGGCCACGCCCTCTGACATAACATAGGCCAGTCTGCCTGAAGACCCTTCTCTGGAGCTTCCGAGCCAGTGCAGTTCGTTCCACTGGTTTCTGCCTCACTTTTCTGGACTCGTTTGTATCCAGTCCTTCAGGGGGGTCTCCAGCACAGAGCTTAGGCTTGTAGCTGGAAAGGAGCCAAGGTAAGCTGGTGGGGGTTTCAGCCAGCTACCAGCCCTCTACCCTCATATGACACCTCTTCCTTCACTCTCTTCTGTGCCCACTCTGTTGAGATAGTGGCATTTCCCACCTGGCTGTCCCTCTGGCACCTGGGCACCCACCCATTCTTCACTCGCAGCCAGATCACCTTTTGAAAGTCTGAATTAGGTGATGTCTCCAGTCCCCACAGCTGTCCTCACACCACAGCCCTCACCCCATCAGGGCCTTGGGTGCTTCAAGAATGAGGCCCTGCCTAACGCTAGGAATTACAAGACCCACTTCACTCCTGCCATGTACCAGGCAATAGCGTGGGTGCTGGAAGGATACAGATACCATATGTGTCCTGCCATAGCCATGGGAGGTAAGTGCAGTGTCCTTTCCATTTTACAATGAATCGTGATATGAATGATGCTGCAGCACCCCAACTGTCCCTGACACTTGGCTCTACCTGCTGCTGGTGTGAATCATGTTTGCCCTCATGAGGCCTGTGGGTATCAGTGGGTAGAGGGGACCCCACTAAGACTCCTGGCCATGGCTGTGCCCCAGCTCTGACCATACCTCTGATCATTCCCAAGTCTGGGCTTTAGCATTTGCTGTCCCCACACCTTGTGATGCTGCTCCTGCTCTGGTCCCATTGGCTTCTTACAGGTCAGCTCCTTAGGCCTGCCCAGTCCCCCTCTAAAGCAGCCCTGCATCTTGGCCTTCTCTCAACCACCTGGCCCCATTGTTTCCTTCAGGGCACATCTCACCATCTGAAGCCTTCTCTATTTGTCCTCTTGTTTATTTGCTCTGTCCACAGACCATCAGCTCTTTGGGAGTAGAGGCTTGCCCGAGTTATACTGTCTATTCCCAGTGCCTGGTAATTATTGGTGCATAATAAATATTGTGGAATTAGTTTCTGTGTGAGAAGCAGGACCTGAAAATGAGCACCATCTTCCCTTGGTCCTGGAGGGTCTCCCTGAGGCCACCCTGCAGCCGGAGGGCTCTATGTGCACTGAGCTTCCCTCACCCACCTTGTCTCCCTCGCTGGGAACTAACAGGTCCATTTTCATTCATTTATCCAGCATTCCTGGGCACCTTGAGCTGAACTTCAAAGAAAGACTCAAAGTTACTATGTTTCCCCCAAAATAAGACACTGTCTTACATTTATTTTTTCTCAAAAATAGAAATGCCAGAGTGGGCACAGACACACTAGGGCTTATTTTCAGGGGATGTCTTATTTTTATTAAGTATAATACAACAATCTACATTTATTCAAATGCAGTTTAGTCATCATCTTCTGGAACCTGACGGGGGGAACCCACCTTGTTGGTGGGGCTGGCGCT
>CAUYQV010138479.1:0-59356 GCA_963574575.1 Galagoides demidoff
TGTGGTCCCAGCTACTTGGGAGGCGGAGGCAGGAGACTCGCTTGAGCCCAGGAGTTGGAGGTTGCTGTGAGCTGTGATGCCATGGCACTCTACCCAGGGGGGATAGCTTGAGGCTCCGTCTCAAAAAAAAAAAAAAAGAAAGAAAAATTAATAAAATTGATAAACCTTTGGCCAATTTAAGTAGAAACAGAAAAGTAAAATCTCTAATAACCTCAATCAGAAATGATAGAGGGGAAATAAGAACAGATGCCATAGGGATACAAGATATCATCTCTGAGTACTACAAGAAACTTTATGCCCAGAAATTTGACAATATGCTTTGATACCTGGATTTAATCAGAAAGAAATAGATCTCTTGAACATACCAATTTCAACACTGAGATCTAAGAAACAATAAAAAAAAAATCTCCCAACAACAAATGCCCAGGTCCAGATGGCTTCATACCAGAATTCTATCAAACTGTCAAAGAAAAACTTATACCCATACTACAGAAATTATTCCCCAAAATTGAGAAGGATGGAATCCTCCCCCAATACATTCTACAAAGCAAACATCACCCTGATACCAAAACCAGGAAAAGACACAACTAAAATAGACAATTTCAGACCAATTTCACAAATAAATACAGATGAAAAATTCTCAATAAAATCTTGGCCAAAAGGTTACAGCTACACATTAAAAATATCATTCACAACAATCAAGCAGTTTTCATCTGAGGGATACAAGGCTGGTTTAACATATGCAAATCCATAAATATAGTTCACCATTATCAACAGAAGCAAAAACCAAGATCATATGATCCTCTCAGTAGATGCAGAGAAAGCATTCAATAAAATTCAGCATCCTTTTCTAATTAGAACACTTAAGAATATAGGCATAGGTGGCACATTTCTTAATCTGATCAAAGCCATCTATGACAAACCCATAGCTAATACTATACTGAATGGAGTAAAACTGAAAGCTTTGCCACTACTATTCAACATAGTGCTGGAAGTTCTAGCCAATACACTCAGGCAAGAGAAGGAAATAAAGGGCATCCAAATAGGGACACAGGAGGTCAAATTCTCACTCTTTGCTGACAATATAATCTTATAGTTAGAGAACCCCAAAGATTCAACCATAAGACTCCTGGAAGTGATTTAAAAATACAGCAATGTCCCAGGATATAAAATCAATGTCCATGAATCATTAGCCTTTGTATATACCAATAACAGCCAAGATAAGAAGGTAATCAAGGACACAATTTCCTTCACAGTTTCAAAAAAATAAAAATAAAATGGAATAACTAGGAATATACCTAACAAAAGAGGTGCAGAGGTCCTTTAGGGAAAAATTACAGAGAAAATTACAAAACCCTAAGAAAAGAAATAGCAGAAGAAATCAACAAATGGAAGTGCATATCATGCTCATGGCTAGGAAGAATCAACATTGTGAAAATGTCTATACTACCCAAAGCAATCTACTGATTCAATATAATCCCCATTATAATACCATCATCATACTTCCAAGATTTGCTAAAAATAATTCTCCATTTTGTATGAAACCAGAAGAAACCTTATATAGCCAAGGCAATTCTTAGTAACAAAACCACAGCCAGGCATACTATCCTACCAGACTTTAGGCTACACTACAAGACCATAGTGATCAAAACAGCATGGTATTGGCACAAAAATAGAGACAATGAAATTTGGAACTGTATAGAAAACCATGAGATGAAACTAACATCATACAGTCACCTGATCTTTGATAAACCAAACAAGAACATCCACTGGGGAAAAGAATCCCTATTCAATAAATGATGTTGAGAGAACTGGATAACCACATGTAAAAGACTGAAACCAGATCTGCACGTTTCACCATTTACAAAAATTGATTTAAGATGGATAAAAGATTTAAATGTAAGGCATGAAATAATAAAAATCCTCAAAGAAAGGGTGGGGGAAAATACTTGAAAATATTGGCCTGGGGAAAGATTTTATGAAGAAGACTTCTGTGGCAATTGCAACAACAACAAAAATAAACAAATGGGATTTAATTAAACTGAAATTAATTTCAGTTTTTCCTGTATGACTAAGGAAACAACAACCAAAACAAACAGACAATCTTCAGAATAGGAAAAGATATTTGCATATTATGAATGAGGCAAAAGGTTGATAACTAGGATCTATAGAGAACTCAAATTAAACAACAAAGAAAGAGCCAACAATCCCATGTATCACTGGGCAAGAGACATGAATAGAACCTTCTCTAAAGAAGACAGATGAATGGTTAACAAACATATGAAAAAATGCTCATCATCCATAATCATCAAAGAAATGCAAATCAAAACTACCCTGAGATGCCACATAACCCTAGTGAGAATAGCCCACATCACAAAGTCTCAAAGCTGTAGATGCTGGCATTGATGTGGAGAAAAGGGAACACTTTTACATTGCTGGTGGGAGTGCAAACTAATACAACCTTTTTGGAAGAACATATGGAGAATCCTCAAAGAACTCAAATTGGAACTCCCACTGATCCTACAATCCCATTACTAGGCATCTACCCAGAAGAAAAAAAATCCTTTTATCATAGAACATTTACACTAGACTATTTATCACAGCTCAATTTACATGCCAAAATGTGGAAACAGCTAAATTCCCACCAACCCAGGAATGGATTAACAAGTTCTGCTATATGTATACCATGGAATACTATTCAGCCACTAAAAAAAATGGAGGCTTTACATCTTTTGTATTAACCTGGATGGAGGTGGAATACATTCTTCTTAGTAAAGCATCACAAGAAGCAAGAGAAGCAAGAATCCAATGTATGTAATTCTAATATGAAGGCAGTAGATGAGCTAATATGGGAGGGGGTGGTGTAGGGGAATGAGTAAGTGCAGAGAGAGGAGGAGAGGAGGGTTGGAGGTCATGGTGTATGGCGCACCTATTGGAGGTGGGACACAATTATAAGAGGGTTTTATCTAACAAATGCAATCAGTATAACATAATTCTTTGTACTGTCAATGAATCCCAAACAACAACAAAAAAATAAAAATAAAGTGCTTTTGGATTCAGAAATTTTTAAAAAGTACTCAGTAGGTGTTCACAAAATATTATTTTTAACTCTCTTTCTCTTACATAAAATAGAGATTACCCCATGTTTACACATATGCAAAGGCCAAGAAAAGGTGAATGTCTGATGATCAGAGGAACTAACAGTAAGTGGGAAGATTACCATGAGAATAATGAATAAAGAGATTAACCTAATACTGTTATGAAACCAAGAGATTTGAAAACGCTTTGGACAAATGTTTATATTTTCTGCCATTAAACATTTGTAAACTGTTTCAGTTTCCAAATTCATAGTAAGCACTCATCCTGAACCATTTATTATTGCACTTAAGATATATCTTTAAGAATTCTTTTATGTTCTTTTTCTTTGTTCTCTACTACACACAAGGTTGCACTCAGCATAATCTCAATGATTTCAGAGTTTTTCTATTCCAGCTGCTGGTTCCCATCTGGTGTCCTTTATCTAGGACACCTGTTTCAGGAATGAGACAATTACAGTGATGAACCAATTCCTTGTAGAAAATAAAAATTTCCCATTTTGTTAGGAATGTTAGTAGGAGAGAGAAAAAATGTTTAATAAGACACAATTACACATCTAATTACCAGATGCCAAGTACTTAACCAGAACAGACACTCTAATTGCTGTCTCTTGTTTTGCTCCACCGAGACATTGTATTAGTTATCTATTGCTGCGTAACAATATTTCTGCAGACTTGGTAGCTTAAAATAACACTCATTTTTTATCTCACAGTTATGTGAGTCAGGCCTCCAGGCAAAGCTCAGCTGGATCCTTAGCTTGGGGAGGATCTGCTTCCCTGCTTATGGGGTTGTTAGCAGCATTCAGTTCTTTGTGATTGTAGAACTGAGAGGTTTGACTTTTTGGCAGCTGTCAGTGGAGACTGCCCACACCTTGTCAAGCCTACCTTTAGTTTTTTGCTATGTGGAGTTCACCAATATAGCTACTTGCTTCCTCATAGCCAGGAAGGAGAGACTCTAGCAAGATGAATGCTACAATCTTATATAAGATAATCACAGACACATAATCATGTATATCCTGTCACTTCTGCTATGCTCTATTTGTTAGAAGCAAGTCTCAGGTACTACCCATACTCAAGGGGAGGGGATCACACAGGAGCATGGATACCAGGAGGCAAGAAGCATGGGGACCACCTCAGCAGTATGTTTGGCGTAGACATGCTGGCGAATGCAACATGGCTAATGGGGAATAGAAAGAAGTTGAGAAGAGCCAAGATTATGGTGAGGAGAAATAATGAGCTTGATAATTACAAAAAAGGAGGAGTAAGGACCTATTCAATCTAAATCTATATCCTCTATATTCAACAAAACCAGAGGGAGCTGAGATAGTACTGATATCTTAGAAAGTCTTATTTGGTGGGTTGGATACAACTGTAAAATCTAACAGGTACTCAAAAAGAGCCCATGACAACAACATGGCTCTAGGAAAGCTGTCAGAGCAGGTTCCCAACAAGGAGCTGGAATATGGAAAAAAGAATATAGTCCTGAGGAGGAGTAGGACTAATAAGAGATATGGTCAGTATCTAGGAAGAGATAAAGTCAGTGTCCAGCACGTAACTCTAATACTGAGAACCAGGAGACTAAACAGAAAACCCAAAAAGCACAGTTACAATAACTGGGTAGACAAGGACAGAGTGAGGGCCCAGCTACTGAGCTCATGATGATTTTCTGGGCTTACCATAATTTAATAGTTTAGGACCCAGGAGTAATTCTTAATTTCATTAGCTAATAACCCAGGGCCATCTTTGCTCCAGAGACTGATTCGATCAGGGATTGACTAGGTGAGGCCAAATTATGATTGTTTATTCTGTGTGTCTTTACCCTAATTGACTATGGGTGTAAAAGGGAAAGCACTCTGTCTATCCATCTTTATGCTCTTCACTCCTGAAACCGTGGTTGGCATCTAGTACTTTCTTTATAAAAATGACTGAAACAACAAATCCAGGAAGCAGTCAAATGATGCTTTATTTATCTTACCTTAGTAGGTTAATTTCGTTCTCCCATCCTCACTCCCACATCCCCCTACCACTCACCTACTTCTTGCAGTATTGATGGGAGCTCTGTGTATATGCCTGGATTCCATAGCTGTTGCTCTTTAATGAGCATTTGAATGCAGTTGAAGCCTGACACAGAGGGCTGAAAAAATAGCATTAAATCTTTTATGGACAAACTGCAAATCTGCGTGCACAGTCAGACATTTCCCCTGTTGACCTTGAGCTCTGATCACCAGATGTGAGAGGGGAAGCAGAACACAACACCCACATGTTTTCAAAAGAGAGAAAATCCCAAGTGTAGTTCATGCCTGCCACTGTGGGTAACCCAGAAAATCTACATGACCCGAAGGTGATTTTAAGTCCCTCTCCCTTTGCTGACAAGAAAAACATAAGTCTTGGCACTTGGTATCATCAATGTCTGAAGCTGAATTACAAGTATTTCCTCTTCAAAATTCATTCTGCATGTGAGAATGTCTTCCTTCTGCCCTCGCATGTGAGACTTTAATGACTAAACCTAATGTACAAGAACAAAGTTGGATCACAGACCCAGCAATTACTACTTCTGAGGCTAGTTATTGAGTTCTGCACATGTTCAGAAGCTGTCTACTTTCTACTGGGAGAGAAAGGGCTATTCATCATACTCAGACATGCATGACAGTATCAGTCAATTCTCTTCTATGGTGAAAGATTTTAAGTTGAAATGAATCTTTCAAATCTAATTGTTAATGTTCAAGATGACCCCAACAGGGAGTGGCTAGAAACAAGGCCTTAGATAATCTGTACAAGCCCTTTTCAGCCTCTTAATATGGATATTAAACCCTAGCAATGAGAACAAATTATGCACACATCTTTTCATTTTATTTTAAAATATGCATACATTCATGTTTTAAAATGGCCCTTTGGCCTAAGACAATGAAGGAACTCCATTTATAATGAGGGACAAGCATTAGACATGCTGACGAAAAGGGAATTAATTTGCTTAATATGTCCTTAGAGTCAGGCTTTTAGAGAGAACATGTCCAGGAACTGGAATGACCTCTGTCAAGATGCTCTCAGCACAACACTGAACACAGCAGGTGTGTCCCACAGAGGGAGTAAGCCAGAGCTGGCATTTTTTGCATCATTCTAGCTTTTCTGCTTGTTCTTTGGTCCATCCTTTTTTCCACCTCACAAATACTCATTGAGAACGCTCTCAATGCTATTACTACAATAGGCTCTTTCCTCTAAGAAGGAAATTTAAAGAGTGGCATAAGTAATAAACGAAAGATATGAAAAAGGAACTTTTAAGCCACATTAGGTGAAGCCGACAAAGTCCCTTTGGAAAGCATACGTGGGTTTCTTCTCCAAGAAAAGAAATTGAAATTAAGAAAAAATTTAGTTCCATTATGTATTATTCAAAGTTTACAGAAAGCAACTATAATGATTCCAGTTTTTAAAATCTAGTTCAATGAGCTTCAAACACCTGTGCATTAGAACTTAATTATTTGAACTCAATTTGATCTGTTTTTACATCCCCACAGTCATCCACAGCAGTGGAACTTCCTGAATGATTACAGCCTGAAACTTGCCAAAGAGATTTTTTTAAAAAGATCTCACTGTTCAACGAAAAGAGGTATATTATAGAAAACAAGTACAATTATAAAAGTGGCTAAGTTCAAGATTTAATGTGTCCATGGTATCTCTGTGAGTAAACATTTTACCAATGTAACTGGAAAATGAAAAATGAAAAGAAATGGCTTTCTAAATTTATATAATAAAGTTTATAAGAATGTTACAAAACCTCACATTATGAAATTAAAAAATAAAAACTCACCAAAAGCCTGATATTAAAACTGCCCTTTCACATTGGCTTTTGGAGGGCAAATCCCATCAGACCAACTAATATTAGTATAGATATTAATGGTATATAAAACACTTTACATGTTATTTCTCTTAATCCTCTATGGCAATTAATTTTCAACCAGGGAAATTTCCCCACTCTGGGGACATCTGGCCATGTCTGGAGACATGTTCAGTTGTCTCTGACAACTAGTGGGGGCAGAGATCAGTGATGCTGCTAAATATCCTACAATGTACAGGATGACCTCCTGCAATAAAAAATAACCCAGTGCCGTATGTCAACAGTGCTGAGGTGGAGAAACGCTTTTCTATAGCAGTGTTTCTTAAGCTTTAATGTGCATGTATACCACCTGAGGTTGTGTTCAAATGTAGTAGGTCTGGGTCAGGGCCTGAGATTCTGCATCCCTCACTATTGCCAGGTGATAATGATATTGCTGGTTCATGGAACGCCAAGGTCCTGCTGCAGCACATGTAGTATTCAACGTGCCAGTCCTACGCAGCCCTTCTCAAGAGTCTATTCTCAATGCCCCTACTGAGTAAGCCACAATGACTCCACCTTTCCAGCCATAGCTCATAACGGTTTGATGGACCTCAGAACCCAGCTGAGCCAGTCAGACAACCTCTCCTGAGAATCTGTTACCGGGCCTCAGGGACTTCAGAAAGTTTCTGCTGAAAACTAGGAGCTGGCAATCACTTCTGAGAGACAGAAACTAATGGAGGGCTAAGTCCAGAATGGCTCTATATCCGGCCCATCTACACACAAATGGGATGGGGAGGGAAGGAGGAGAGAAGCAAATGTCTGATGAGAAGCAAATATAAGTGACCTCATATTCCTTCCATAGTCCCTCCTGAGGCCCCAGATGAACTTCCTGCTCTAGAATTCATTAGATACCTCTATATCCTGTTATTACATTCCTTTTTCTTCTTAAACTAGTTTAAAGAGATTTCATCACTTAAAACAACTAATTCCTGACCAAAATGTGTTCACAATAATTATCCAAAACCCTGAGATACTCTGAGCCAATTTCTGTGGCTCAGAAATTAAGCAATTTGCTTAAGGTTAGTAAGAACATGGAAAATCATAAATTCTTTGCCTCTAAAACCCATGCTCCCTACAGTGAACAAGCTAGCCAGGTGTGGCGGCTTATATCTATAATCCCAGCACTCTGGGAGGCTAAGGCAGATGAATGGCTTGAGCTCCAGGAGTTCAAGACCAGCCTGAGCAAGAGAAAGATCTCTACTAAAAATAGAAAAAATTATCTGAGTGTGGTGGCACGCACCTGTAGTCCCAGCTACTGAGGAGAATGAGGCAAGGAGTTTGAGGTTGCTATGAGGTATGATGACATGGCCCTCGAGCCTGAGGCAACAGAGTAAGACTATGTCTCAAAAAAAAAAAAATTATTTAATAGACTTTAGAATCCACCATCACATCTCCGAGAAAGACTAGCATACCTCAAATAAAGCAAACGAGAAAAGAAAGTGTAAAAATGACCTAAAAAAGGGTAGACCTGCATAGATAATTCAAAGTAACATGTAATTCATTTACTGAGGTAAATGACCATAAAACCCATTTATTTGAAGTTTACAACTTGGCAGGCTCTGATGTAAGTGTACATCTGTGAAACTATCATGACAAGCAACATAGTGAACATATCTTATCATCCCAAAAGTTTCCTCATGCTTCTCTGTATCTACTTTTTGTATCATCCCCTACTCCCATTCCCAGGCAACCATTAATTTGCTTTCTTTGCTTATAGATTAGTTTGTATCTTACAAAGCTTTATGCAAGTGAAATTGTGTAGTATGTACTCTTTTCATTCAACATAATTACTTTAATATTCAATCATGTTGTTGCATGTATTCGTTCCTTTTTATTAGAAAGAAGCATTTTATTATTTGGATATGCTACCACACTTTGTTTATTCATTCACCTGCTGATGGATATTTGGGTTGTTTCCAGGTTTGGGCTATTACAGATAAAGCTTCTATGAATGTTCTTACACAAGTCTGTGTGTGGACATAAGCATTCTTTTCTCTAGAATAAATATGCAAAAATGAAATGGTTGAGTCATATGGTAGATATGTGTTTAACTTTTTAAGAAACTGCCAAACATTTTTCCAGAGTGATGGTACAATTCTACATTCTCAGAAGCAGTATCAGTCTTTTTAATTTTAGCTATTTTGAAATCACATCTTTTGCAGCAAAATAGTTGGAACTGTAGGTCATTATCTTAAACGAAACAACTCGGACACAAAAAGACTGATACTACATGCCTTTCTTATAAGTGGGAGATAAATAATGCCAACACATGGATATACAGTGTGTAAAGATAGACAATGGAGACTTGGAAGAGGGGATGGGAATGGGCAGATAATGAGATTGTTCTACTGATGGATACACTAAAAGCTCTGAGTTCACCTCTATTCAATATATCCATGTAACAAAATTACACTTGTGCCCCATAAATTTATACAAATAAAAAATCTTAGCTATTCCAACAGGTAGGTAAGTAGAGTTTTGTTATGGTTTGAACTTGCATTTCTCTAAAAACTACTGATGTTCAGCATCTTTACATTGTTTTGGCGATTCATTGCCATTCTTTGAACAAGAAGCTTTTCAACCCTTTTAACAATTTTTAAATTGTGTTGTTTTCTCTTTATTCTCCCAACGGTGTCTTTGAAAGAATAGAATTTATTATTTTGATGAAGTCCAATTTACCAATTCTATTTCTTTACTAGCTGTAAGATTATCCAAGTCATTTATTCTGAGTAAGCTTTGGTAGCTTCTCTTTCACAGACTTTGTCCATCTCCTCTAAGTTTCTACCTTTTACTGGCATATGCAAAAATTAAGTCAAAATTGATTAAAGACCTAAACAAAAAACTAAAACCATAAAACTTTTAGAATGAAACACAGGAGAAAACTTCATGAACTTGAAATCTGCAGTACTCTTTTAAATGTGATACCAAAAGCAAAAGCAACAAAACTGAAAATAGATAAACTGAACTTCATCAAAATTAAAAGTTATACATCAAAAGTCACAAGCAGGAGAATAAAAAGACAACACAAAGTATTTGCACCCCTCACATAAGAAAACAAAATCAATTTCAAGGGAGAAGATAAGCTTATCTTGTAGCTCTAGGTAAAATATGCCTTTTTTTTTTCCGCAATTTTGGCTGGGGTTGGGCTCGAACCCACCACCCCCAGTATATGGGGTTGGTGCCCTATTCCTTGTGCCACAGACACCACCCCTTTTTCTTTCTTTTTTTAAATTTTTTTTATTAAATCAAGCTGTTTAAATTAATGCAATCATGGGGTACAATATGCTGGTTTTATATACAATTTGAAGTATTTTCATCAAACTGGTTAACATGGCCTTCACAGCATTTTCTTAGTTATTGTGTTAAGACATTTATATTCTTCACTTAGTAAATGTAACATGTACCCTTGTAAGATGTACCGTAGGTGTGGTGCCACCAATTATCCGCCTTCCACCCATCTCACCCCTTCCCTCCCTCTTCTTTTTCCCCTTTTTCTTGGGTTATAGCTTTCATATGAAAGCTATAAATTGGTTTCATAGTAGGGCTGAGTACGTTGGATACTTTTTCTTCCATTCTTGAGATACTTTGCTAAGAAGAATATGTTCCAGCTCCATCCATGTAAACATGAAAGAGGTAAAGTCTCCATATTTTTTAAGGCTGCATAATATTCCATGGTGTACATATACCAAAATTTATTAATCCATTCATGGGTCAATGGACACTTGGGCTTCTTCCATGACTTAGCAATTATGAATTGGGCTACTGCCTTTTTAAAAATTCACACACAAAACAAATGAGTATTCTATTTGGCTTTAAAAATACAAACCAAAAATTTAAGATAAAATAAAGGGGAACCAAGTGGATCAAGAAGATAGCTAACTTTTAACAGTTGTCATAATGAATTGCTACCAACTGTTCCCAGCAAAGGCTGACTCCAAAACTGTTCAATTTAACCTTTCAGCTCTATTCTAAACTAGGTAAATAAAATATGAAAGCAACGAGCTTGTTTGAGTACTTCAGATTCAACTAATTTCAATATTTTCTTATTCTTTTAAGTATATACAGCAGAATTTCTGTAAGTTGACCACCCAGGAAACTGTAATAAATGGTCAACATACAGAGGTGGTCAACATAAGGAACTAGGCCTAGTGTACTGATATGTACATGTGCTTCATGTCTGGTCTATGAAAATTAGGCCAACTTAAGAAAGTGGTCAATGAAGGGAGGTGCTCAACTATGGAGGTTCTACTATATTTGAGACTGACTGAGTAATTGAAATCAGGGGTTCTCAAAATAATGTTATAGGCTAGTATTATAGGAGGCAACAAACAAGTTCCTAAGAGCTGCTAATCTTAAAAGCTTATTCCTTACTCACCCCTTCAATTCCATGAGAATACAAATCAGGAGTTAAGGATGATCATCCAGGGTTGGTAGTAATGACTCTGAAGTCTTATTCTAAGCTCTCCAGGTTAGAGACAGCATAATTTCTCAGAAATTTCCTCTGTTATCAGACATAAATGATGATGTGTTCTTTCTCTATGAAAGGATTTTGAGAATTACAGTTCTTTAAAACATTTTGAGATAATTTAAATTTAAGAAAAAAAATCTAAAGAAGGGCAAAATTCCATTTATAATGACTGCTCCATGATGTGGTAATAAATAGGATGCACACACACAATGTGTCTGGACTCCAGGAGGAATATTTGAATAGTAGAAACCTGCTTTCCAGCCTGGTACCCAGCTGACAGATCCCAGCTGGAAATGAAAGAACGGAAAAAGCCATTGTGGCAGTAGCCTACATCCTGCAATAGCAGAATTCTGAAAGGTAACAGAACCTGACAAAGAAAAATTCAGGCTCTTTTTCTCCTTGCAATGGTCACATCAGCCCAAGTGGCAGTATGATATATAAGAAAGACAGCAAAGAATGCAAGCTAATATCCCTGGCCCCAGAAAGGCCCATCCCAGCTAAACTGGGGCAGAATTTCTCAAGGATGGGCAACAGTTTGCAGAGAGCTCTGTTTGGTGTAAAAGGCTTATTGATCCATAGAAGCTTTCTGCAGGTTATTAAACCTAATTCAAAAGATCCAGACAAGACTTAGTATAATCCACTCACAGGTGACTGCAAGCTGAGATTGTTCCTTCACACTAGAGGGGAAGGTTTTTTGTCTTCTCATTGCCCAGACAAGAAAACAATCCTTTTAGTCTCAGGTGATACCTGAACATCACAGAATATTTTTCAAAGGGGACTTCTCATTAACATTTCCTTTGCGTGTCATGACAGATTCGTCCAGGTTCTTTTCTTGAATTATGCTAATATTTTGGGATACAGAGAGAGGCTAGGAAGGGTTCAGCAGAAATAGGTTATTTTACTATGGAACTATATCCTGTAGTGCCAGCTGGGAAGGGTCTGAAAACTAAGTCAAGTGTAGGTTAAACCAAACTTTTTTCTGTATGAGCAGAAAAAGTTTCCCATAATTGTAAGCTACTGAGTTCTCATTCATTTCAAACTGAGGATTTTAATCCTCCTCAGCCAAAAGAAATGACCTAATAGGAAGTCTAACCTCATTACTCAATTCTGTGTGAGAGTTTTTTGGCAAAAATATTTAAGTAAGAGAACTGTGTGGGCCTACACGGAAAGCTTGTACTGGTGAAAAATGTATCAAGTATTTTAGGGGTGTGACTTATAATGACTATTAGTATCTAACCTTGGTGAGTCTTCTATTTGTACTTAATTAGGTATGTTCTAAATTTAATAAATCTAGCTTTTCTTTCAACAGTCTTTTCACACACAAACACTGTCTACATACCCCAGCCCCCACAGGTACTATGCTAGAGACGGAAGCGGGAAGGTGAGAACACACAGATAAATTAAACATCTTCTCTATGCTTGAGGAAACAATAGTCAACAGCAGTAAACAAATGCTTTAATACATGGAATAAGTGCTTTAACACAAGAGATAAGAAAACTCAAAGAACTCAGGACCTCTGAGTTTGGGTTTTTATGAAACACAAGGTAGGGTATTGAGCCTAGAGTCCTATTTTTAAACTTTAAGTCCAAATTCCAACAGAAGTCAAAATACACAGCTTGTACCTATAAGTCTTCTAACTACTCCCAAAGACACAAGATAAACCTTATATAAGAGTTGCTGGTGTCTGTAGATCATAGCTGGGAACAGCTCTGAGTTCTGTTTAGTTAGCAAGTCCTGGGGGCGGGGGTTGTTGTGGAATGTTAGCAGTTTACACACAGCTGATTGGGAGAAGCTATGCAAGAAATATCAGAAAGTCAGCTGTAATAGACTATGAGTGGCCATTAGGAAAGTCCAGGAAAACAAATGTCTGGAATGAAGACAGTTGTTTCAAAGACTCAAAGTCAAACATCCGATCATTTATCCTCCTAACCATACATTTATTCCAGCTTTAGTAACAGCAAAGAAACAAAAGTTGTTTGATTTCTTAAATGAACAAAGAATCAATTGCTTCCAAACTTAAGAGTTTTCTGATTTGATACAAGGCTTAAATACTTATTCTAGACTTATATATCTAGTGGCCACAGTAGTTTATAATGTCTATGAAAGTATCCAGCAGACAATTGGGAACTGTGGCTAATTTTTAAAATTATTAACCTACAAACATGTAACTTGGGTAGTTTCATACAAATGGGAGGGAGGTCAGGGACTGACCCCACCATAATTTTGTTGTTATATATTTGTTTACACAGGGAGTAGCAGTTTCACTGTTTATGACTTCTGTTATTAGACCCTTACGAACCTACCCGTGACCCTTCACCTGTCCACACTCTTGGATCAGCAGTTCTTGACACTTTTCTTGTCAGCATTGACAAGTTGTGGTCTCTTTTCCAGGAAAAGTCAGCATACTATTTTTTTCTAAGTGTTCTTCATAGTGAAGTTAGTAAGTAGTGTATTTGTATTTAGTGAAGATACAGGTATGTATGACTGAAAATTTAGAATATCTGATCATTCCGTAAATCCATTATGTCAAGCAATGACAATTTTTGCTCATTCTATAGACATAATAATGGCAAAGAAGCAATATAATTTTTTGGTAGCTGAAATAGAGGAAAAATGATTGTGTCAGGTTTTGAAGAAATAATGAGGACATTTTCAATGGTTCAGATAGTGAATAAGAAAAGTTCATAGAAGTAGAACATGAAATTATTCACTCTGAGGAAAAGAGTGAAGAGGAAGAGGAAGAAGATGACAATGGTGAAGAAGAAATGCACAATATCAAGCCTGAGAGAAGACAATCACGCCCAGTTATAAAAACAGAGCAGCCTATGGCTCCCGATGGCACCATCAGGAATAATACAGAACTCACAGCTGATAAAGGATCAGGGGAGACAACAATCAGATAATATTAAAAGGACTCAACCAGGAGTATGAACCCCAAACTCCACTGGATGCTTTCCAACTACTTATTGATAATGAAACTATGGGTGCATTATCAACAGAAACATCATCTAATCAAGGAATACATAAGGACATATGCATCTAAAATTCCATCAATTTCATTAAAGAAGAAATATTAAGACTAATTGGAATTCTACTAAATTGTGTATATACTGACAAAATAAAGACAATATCTGAGATCTTTTCAGTGAAGAGAATTTTATCATAGTTTGTTTTCAGACACCAAATGTCTACGTTTTGATGATGCTGCAACACGTGAAGCTGCTAGATAGGATGATAATTTTGCTCCAGTTCAAGAGCTTTGGAATATGGTCTCACTTCACTACAATCCTCACAAGTCTATCATTGTTGATGAGGAATTGGTGTCTTTTCATGGGTGTTGCCCATTCAGACTCTGCATGGCAACTAAACCTGGGAAGTATAAATTACAGTGCATCTTTTGTGTGATTCTTCTACAAACTACCGTTTTGTGGTGGAGCCATATGCTAGGAAATCAGAGACCCTTCTGAGAAATTACAATAGTAGCTCTGAGATTGCAAAAAGAGTTGTTCAGAACTGTCATTTGGCTCAGCACAGAAGAAATATTACTATGGGAAAAAAGTTTACCTCCAACACGCTGGCTTTTGCCTTGCTTCAAAAGAATATAACCACAGTTGGTACTGTTCAGTGATAAAAGGGATTTACCTCTAGAACTCAGGCTAGTATCAATGAAAAATTCTCTACCTGGTACAGTAAGACTTGCCCTCTCTCCCTATGTGACATTAAGGTACTTACAGTACTTTCCACACGGCATGAATATATGAAGATGTGATAGATAACAATATAATCCACTTTTATAATACTACTAAAACAGGTGTTGATGCACTTTATAAATGCATGAGAACATATTCCTTTTGGCCCTTGGCAATTTTCTTCAACATCATTGATGTTGCAGCATATAATTCCTACATGTTTTTTTTTTTTTTTTTTTTGCGGGGGGAGTGGAGTAGCAGCCTGTATAGCCTATGGCTAAAAGGAGTGAGAGTTATAAGAAATACCTGTGTAGCTCAACACCTTGGTGAGAAGGGCATGGAGAGGGATTTAGTTCTAACAAGCATGAGAGAGCTGGCGAGATGAGAGCATTGGTGAATCAGCAGTCTCTACACCTGTGGTGGTGAGAGGCACGAGATCAGCCTTATATTAGGCTGGAGGAGAAGGCAGTCAAGGAGCATGCACTTTCTATCATGGACTCACTTACTCTGACTCTGTCTCCTCTCCTGCCTGCAGAATGCCAGCACAGCATCTGTCTGCTGAAGATTACTAAACTCTGCCAAAGACTAAGATATATCTATGCTAGGAAAACTGCTTTATTCTCTCTAAGACTCTCTCTCTCTCTCCCCAGCTAAAGTAGATAGCTCTCAGGCACCTAAGAGAAACTGTTCCTGAGCAAGGTAGCTTAGCGGTCCGCGTCTGGAACACTACCCATACTGGGCCGAGACCTGGCCAGTCCCAGGCCCTGATAAGGCGAGAACAGACACTGGTTGCAACTTCATTTAAAGAAATGATAGGAAGAAAATACTTTTTGAAAGATTTAGTATAATAGCTATGTGAAAAAAACAAAAGAAAGCTCACCAAAAAATGCACAGTCTCCACAAAAAATATATACTGGCAATGAATTTTTGTGGACATGAATGCAATAAAGGACAAGTTGCAGTGACAAGAGTTACCAGACAAGTGGGGAAAGCTTACCAGAAAAAGGTAGTTGCTACTTTTGTCCCCATGGGAGAGACTGGAGATACATGAAGGCATGCAGTGAATGCAGAAAATACATCTGTCCCAGCCACACATCAGAAGAGGAAAATATGATAAAAAGAACACGCAGAGAATGTGATTACAGTGTTGTTAATTACTTGTACAAAGATATGTAAAGTGTATGTATTTTTTGCAAAATTATAGCACTACTTATTCTGGAGTTGGTGACTGACCTCCTCCCCCAACTGGTGTTCATCAGGTACCGAATTGGCACTGGTATGTGACTGTTAATTTTATTTTATTAAACAAGGCAATGATGGGGAAAAGCCAGCCCACAGCCCGTGCCCTTTTAAAGGGGAAACTGCTGCTTCTTTTTTATTTTTTGCTCACTCTGTCAACATCATCATAACTAATAACCTCAAACTCTCGAGCAATCCTCCTGCCTCAGCCTCCTAAGTAGCTGGGACTGCAGGTGGGCTAATTTTTTCTATATTTTGTAGAGATACAGTCTCACTATCACTCAGGATGGTCTTGAATTTCTAACTTTAAGTGACCTTCCCACCTTGTCCTCCCAAAGTGCTAGGGAAACTGCTTCTTCATTCCACTCTGCTGATAGCTACAGCTGACCATGGAGTACCAAGTATTGCAACCAGCTCATCACAGCTGACTGAAACAAGTGTGGGCATCCAACTGAAAGACAGCCAATCACCTGAAGGACCTATTTTGTAGCTGGAATGAAGAAAAGAGTTCCAACCAGATTAATACACTTTCAGACATTTAAATTAATAAATACTAATAAAGTGAGGATGTTAAGAGTGAATTGAAAATTGAAAAATAGATATAAAGAGAGGCCTCATAAGTCAGCCTTCCAGACATTGGAGTCATGGCAAGGCATAATGATGAGGGAATGATCCTCAGACAGCAGCAGAGATCGTAAACAAGTGAACCCATCACACAGAGAAAGCTACTGGTCCTTGTTGGACTTTCCATACTTGGGTACATAGATCCTTACAAGCTCTCTTTCTCTTAACTTACTTTTCACAAATCTCTGTTTCTTAAAAAGAAAAGAAACCAAGTATCATCTTTATCTTACAAATGAAGAAACAATGTGTGATTTAATAATCAGTTAGGTGGTAGAGCTAGGAGTGGATCCTATAATGGTGTGAACAAGATAATTTGATTAGTATCTTTTGCAGATTGATGAATAAATTTATTTAGGGTTCCTTTGATGACATTACATTGTTCAGTTTAAAACTGTTTCCATTTTAATCTTAAATTGTATTTCTTTTGTTGCTTCATATTACAATATTATTGAGCATTAAAATTCTGAAATTTTTTCTGTGATAATTTTGAAGAAAATCAACTACACTGGTAGAAAGAATAGTCTAAAGTTCTCCCAGTTGGTTTACAACTGAATTTTTTGGATAGTGTTTCTCATACTTTAATGATTTTATTTTATTTCTACATATTAGCAATGAATAATCTGAAAACAAAATTAAGAAAATTTCCATCATAATAGCAACAGAGATTGAAATACTTAGATCTAACAAAAGTATACAATCTCTTTTGTAGTATACAATACAATCTCTTTTTTGTAGAAATTGACAATTGGATCCTAAAATTTATATAGAAGTATAAACGACCTAAAAAAGACAAAACAATTCTGATAAAGAAGAACAAGGTTGGAGGACTTACGCTTCATAACTTCAAAGTGTACTATAAAATGTATTATGAAGTAATCAGGTAGTATTGTCATAAGGATAGATTAGATTAACAAAACAGATCTAACATTTATGATCAATTAATTTTCAATAAAAGCCAAGGCATTTCAATGAAAAATGGATAGTCTTTTCAGAAAATGGAGCTGAGAGCCAGGTATGGTGGCCCACACCTGTGATCTCAGCTACTCCAGACAATGACTTGAGGCCAGGAGTTTGAGACAAGCCTGGGCAACATATCATTTTATTTTCTATATTAAAAAAAAAAAAGAAAGAAAGAAAAAGTGGTTCTGGGACACGTGGCTATCTATATGCAAATGATGAATTTAGAGCCTTACCCTCTACATAGAAACTCCAAATGGACTATAGATCTAGATGTAAAAGTTAAATTAGAACAAATTTTGAGGAAAACATTACAGAAAATCTTTGCAACTTGGTTTGGGCAAAGACTTCTTAGATATGAAAGCACAATTTGTATAAGTAAACATAAATAAACTGGACCTGATCAAACTATGTAGTGCTTCGAAGGATGGCATAGTATTTTTAAAAAAGACAAGCACTAACTAGAAGAAAATATTTATAAATAATATATCTGATAAGATACCTTGTACCCAGAATATACATAGAACTCTTAAAACTCAGTAAGGACAACCAATTTAAAAACCGCCTAAAGATTTGAATAGACACTTCACCAAAGAAAATATAAGAATGGCTAACAAGCACAGTCTGATTCTGAAGTCACTCTAATAAAAAAGATAAATTAACTCAGATAGAGAAGTTGAATAACGTGCCTACAGACTTGCAGATAATAAGCTGTGAGGTTTATATTTGAACCCAGAGAGTTTGACATCAAGATAGTAAATGCTGGTTTTTCTTCTTCCAGCAAGAGAGAGAGAAGGATTCAGAAAGTATATATTTTAGTCAAAATACAACATGATTCAAAAGTTATTTTGAACCATCAGCACAACCTGGTCCAGACACTGTTCTAATTGATAAAAATGACTTCCTGTACCCAAAGAATACATCTGACCAGATAAACTAGTTGGGGCCCTTCTTGTTTGTTCAGGTTTTACAGAATCATACTTTACTGCTTTTAAATTGAACCATATATTATCACATAATTTTGCTCGTATTTAGATTATTTTCATGTTCCTTCATTATGAAGAGATGTCTGTACAAATTACACACATTTTTATCAATGCACTATTTATACACTCTCTTAGAATACTGTTATATTAGTTAATACGTGAATATCTGTCCAAAATAAAATGATGATAAACAACCAAGAGGTTGACTCCCCAGCTGGATATATGTATTCCAGGTATCATTCAGACATTAAAAATTCACCAACAATACATCACACCACTCTTGCATTTGTTATAAGAGCACAAGGAGCCACAACTAATGTGCATTCTACAGCCTATACATCACTAGCTAAACAACAATGAAAGAATTCACTGAAAGTGTCCAGGCAAAGGGAACTCACCTGAATCTAAAACTATACTTTCTATTATATTAGCCTCATCTTCTAATTTAAACACTGAGAGAGTTAGGGAGAATCTGAGATCCTCTGAGGGTATTTATACATAGTAAAATAAAGGAATGAATAAAAGGAATAAAGGTGGTTCTCAACCTTCGTAATGCCACAACCCTTTAATACAGATAATGTCATCACACCAGGTAGTCTATGGGGGTGTATCTGCATGTGGGCAGACCCACCTGGAGACGATAGAGGAGCCTTAGGAAGAGGAGCCACTTCCTAAGACCACCAGAAATACATGTTTTCCGACCCCCAAAGGGGTTGCAACCCACAGGTTGAGTACCACTGCCTTAGAGGCAGCTAGGAAAATACCAAAAAAAAAAAAAAAAAACCTTCTAAACTAGAATTAGAATCTAGAATTACAGTGGCAAATGATACCTCCAACTTGAGCTATGGTCTTGTATATTATTTCCAAGGAAGGGACTAATATATAATGCAAGTGCTGTTTCTCAGGATTTTTCAATACACAGAAGCACTCTGTATTAGAAAAGGAAAGATGGAGGTATTTAATCTAGCCCATGCATATAGCAGGTGGGGAATTAAAGCCCCAAAAGATGAAACAATTCCCTCAGAGTTATAGAGGATATTAGTGGCAAAGTGATACCTCCAGTACTCAGATCACTTTCCATTAGTCCACACTTTACTGTCCTCCCAGTTATTCTCGTAATATCCTCATTGTGTTGTCTTGTTTTAATTTATTTCTTCATTCTAAAAGGCAAGACCAAGAAACTAGGGAAGGAAGTAACATTTATACTAGCATTTGATGCCTGGTCTACTGTCTTCACTCAACTCCATCTAAGAAAGAACAATCACCTTCACTCCACTAAAAGTCCATAGTAATCAGTGGCAAAGCTAATTGGCCTCTCAATCTCAATTTCTCCTTTCAATTAATAATTTCTAATATTCAAGATAAACTATTGCTTTAAGTGAGGTCCTAGGGGCTAAAATGAGATAAAAGTAGAGTTTAAATATGGGCTTTCAAGTTATAAAGGAAGACTAGCCCTCTTGGATATAAAACAACATGGTAGTAGCACCTAAATAGACAAAAAGAAAAATTCCACTCAACTAAAATATAAAGTCCTGAACAGATGCAAGTACATAAGGAATTTAGAACATGATAATGGAAACATCTCAGAGCTCTGAGGCAGAGACGGACATTTTAATAAGTGTTGTTGGGGAAAACTGGAAAGCCTTCAGGAAAAGATAAAACTAGAGCCATCCCTCATTTTATAACAAGAATAAACTCAAAATTGATCATAGATAAAAATGTAAAAACTGAAATCATATGGCTTTTTTTTTCTTTTTGCAGTTTTTGGCTGGGTCCAGGCCTGAACCTGCCACTGCCAGTATATGGGGCCAGCACCCTACTCCTTGAGCCAAAGGAGCCGCCCCATATGACTTTTCTATTGTTAACTTAATTAAGTTGGAACTACTTTAGTCCTCTTCTTTGGATAGGTTCAGGTTAGAATAGGCCAAAAGGCAACTTATTTGGGGGGTGGAAGTAAAGCATCAGCTATTATTTTCTGAGAGTCTTCATTGTCTCTCAGACAGATACAGAGGTGCCTAGTAAGTTCCAGATTGTCATCTTTCTCCTCTGTTCCATATCCAGATGATTGCTGTCTTCTGATTGATAACAGTCCCAGACCCATCACCAGATGCCTGGTAGTAGTTACACAGAGGCAGTATCTTTCCCACAGATTCCCTCCACAAACTATCCTTTTACAGTCCTATTTCAGTGACTAGACATATTTGGCTTTTTAGATTTTTCTGCAAGCTCCAGCTTATAAATGCCTATGCCAATGCTTCAGGGAGATAGATTACTGACTTTTCCACTGATCCTCCAAACCACTCTGCTGAAATTTCAATTCTTAGTTATTCCCATATTAGCAAAAGGGCTAATTCCTATATTGAGTCACTTATCCCCTAACACTCACAGGGGATTTGTTTGCATGAATGATTGGTCTCATTGGTCTTAGGAATGGAGATCCAAAGTCCAGAATGAAAAAGACAGGAATCTGGAATTGGTTCTCTGATCTGACTAGACTTAAAGGCATTAGTGACCCTACTGTCAGTGATAAATGGGACACTGGTAAAGTGCACCATAAACATGACTGACTTTGTTCCTCTAACCTGACACTTCCTCTCACTGTTCTACCCTTTCCTTTTAATGTGCTAATCAGATTTGTGTCTTCCAGAAATGTCATCAAGCCACACATGGTAAAATGGTTCCAGACCAAGACCTGATTCTACCATGGACCCCTGGATTGCTCTCCATCCAGAGAAACCCAAACTGCCCCCTCCTATCATCACCCAACTCAGCAGGAAGCAGTTAGATCAAGTCTTTATCCTTTTTCCCTAATAGCAGTTAGAGTTTCTACTCAGAGGGAGAGTTGATACAGGACAAGTAGCATCCCAGCCAGCTCATGGAGCTGGGGGATCACAGACTGGCTGCCTCCACCTTGGTGGTGTTGGTGTGGTGGCAGTGAGCAGTGGAACCAGCGGGCTAGAGGGTAAGCGGGGGGGCCCATTTCCTAGGCCTGGGAATAGAAGGGATTGTAGCCATTCATTCACAACCCAGACATGTTCCAGATATGATGTCCCACATATGCTGTCCCACACACGCTAAATGTATCTACCAAGCCCTGCTTAAGGTAACTACCGAGGGTCCCATGCCACTATATATACCACCTAGACAAAAAGCCCAGACACAGACAGACAGACAGAGAGCGAGCTTTTCTCTCCCGACTTGGGTTTTTTCTCCCTCCTGGGAGCTTTGGTGTTTTTGTATTCTTTTCTGTAAATAAATCCTGTCTTACCACTGATCTGTGGTCCATGGATTTATTCTTATCGCCGAGACCAAGAACCTAGTGAAGATGAAATTCCGGTATCAACCTGAAGTCCAGTGCCAATAAAGGACAAAGCTTTGGGTGACGAAGAAGCTGCTGCCATAGTACAATATTACCTGGTAGCAGAAACAATATAAGGACTGTGAGCTTGGTTTGTTGCCTCTCAGCGTGCCAGAGAACTTGGAGAAAAGAAAATTACAAGGTTGGCCCTTTAAATTCCCAGCTCAAGGTCAGGGTAAGAAACCAGAAAGCTTCTATGATTGTCCCGAAGGAACTTCTTATTTCTCAAGCCACAGGTTCAAGATTTCTGAAAAGTAATTAGGATATTCATTTGAAAGGAATGAAACTCTGAAAAAAAATTCTTATGAAGGCCTATTCTTATGAAGCTGAGGACCTCAAACCCTTAAAGGTTAGTATTTGCCTGCCTAAGAACCTATAATGGTCTCTCTCAAAGTAATTTCCAAATTAATGTTTGACTAGACCTAGAACTCTATCTCTATCCCCTTCTTTATGCTGCCTTGTTCTGGATCAAGGTAACATTTTTTAGGATTTAATTTTATCTACTCTGTTGATTTATTGGTGTTCTCACTCACACACATTCATATTCTCTCTCTCTCTCTCCAGCCGCCCCCCTCCCTTCAGCTAGCATTCTATGACAGAAGTAAGACCTCATGTGCTAAGGCATCCATTGTATGTAATGCTCTAACCCCTGTCCTACACATCACAGCATACTACTGATTATATTTCATCCATGGGAGACTTGAGACAGCAATCACTCAAATCATTTTCTGTGCTCTATGTTTGAAATGAGGAACCCCAGTTGAGAAAGGCTGCTAGGGTTTACAGTAGACATCTTTAACTTATTACAGTCTACCTTTAAATAATATTAAACTGCTTCCTGTATAATGTAGGACCTTACATCGTATGTATGTTCATTTCTCCCTCTTGTTCTTTGAGCTATTATTGTAATACATTTTACTTCAACATGTTATAAGCCCCATGATCTGCTATCATTTCTGCTTTACACAATTATCTTTTAAACAAAATATTTCAAATAAATGAAAAAAAATCTAGGAAAAAGTCATGTATCTTTATCTACATATTTACATTTTGGGATCTCATCTTTTCTTTGTGTAGATCCAAGTTTCTTTCTGGTATCATTTTCTTTCTACCTAAAAAATTTCTTTAATACTTCCTTAGTGCAAGTCTTTGGGCAACAATTTTTCCCAGTCTTTCTCTGAAAATGTCTTACATTAAATTCTAGGGTGATCGAGGGTGTTTTTTGTTATTTTTGTTGTTGCTTTTTAACAATTCCCAAATGTTATCCTATTGTTTTCTGGCTTGTATTGCTTCTGATGAGAAGTCAGCCATCATTCTTATCTTTATTCCTCTGTATGTAATGTCTTTTTTCTCTTGCTGCTCTTTAGATATTCTCTTTATCATTTGTTTTCAGCAGTTTGATTAAGGTGTGCCCTGTTGTGGTTTACTTTATGCTTATTCTCTATGAACAGGGTTCACTGAGCTTCTTGGATGTCCATAATATTAGGAAATTACTTGATTATTATTTCCTTAAAATACATTTGTGTCTGCCTCCATGACTCATATGTTAGACCACATGGTAGTGTCTAAAAGAGCACTGGGCTGTTCATTTGCCTCAGTCTTTTTTTCTTTGCTTCAGCTTGCGATGGTTTCCACTGTTGCATCTTTAGGTTCTTTGATCTTTTCTTCAGTTATTTCTAAATTGTTATTAAGACCATCCAGTAATTTTTCATTTCTGAATCTGTATTTGTCCAATATAGATGTTTCATTTAGTCCTCTCCTTTCCTCTCCTTTGTTAAAAACAATGTCTTGCTATGTTGCTCAAATTGGTCTTGAATTCTTAGGCTCAAGTGATCTTCCCACTTCAGTCTCCTGAGTAGCTGGGACTACAGGTGACTGCTACAACACCCAGCTGGTTCTTTGAGCTTCAATTTCTTTCTTCATTACATTAAATGTGTTCTTTTAAATCCTTGAACATATTTATAATAGCTGTTTTAAGGCACTTATCTATTAATTCCATCATCTGTATCACTTATTTGCAGATCATCTTGTTTTAACACTTGCTTTCCAGTTTGTTAGGATGGGTACAACATAGCCTTTACCAGGAAGGTTTATTTCTATTCCTAAGATACAACCCTTTTAGGGTCCCTACTAAATGCCCTGCTTGTTCAACAAAGCCTTTCCAGACTGACCCTGTAGTAGTTCTGGTAATTGTTTAGCTCCCACATAGTTCTTCTTTCCCCTAGTAATATTCTTTGCCTGGCTTCATGGAAACTAATCTAAATATAATTTTTCCTTAGCTTAGTTTCCAGCAACAACTCCAAAACACTGATACTTTATTGGCAATTACCACATCTGGAATATAGATCTTGATGTCTAAAGTCCATTCTTCTCTAAATGGAATTACGACTAAGTAGAGAAATGGCTGATTCTAGGACCTGGGCAGGAAAAGTAGAATATGATCCTGGAACATCTTCATGTACTGTAAAGTAAAGAAATGCTCAAAGATTGATGGAACCATGTTAAAATGTTTAAAATTCAACTGAGTGTGGTGGTGCACACCTGTAGTCCTAGCTACTCAGGAGGCTGATTCAGGATAATCACTTGAACCCAGGAGTTTGAGGCTGTAGTGAGCTATGATCAAGCCACTGCATTCCAGCCTAGGCAACAGAATTAGAATTTATTCCTACCAAGAAAAAAGTTCAGGATTAAAAATATATACAGAAAGAAAATATGATAAAGTAAATGGGGCAAAATAATGAAATAATGATTAAATATGGGTAAAGGGCACATGAGAGTTCTTGGTATTACTCTTACAACTTTTTGTAAGTTTAGAATTACATGAAAATTAAAAGGTACAAAAAATAAGCTTTCTCCCCCATCATGTTTTAGATACAGGACTTAAAGTTGTTTGGATATAACTATGTAAGAAAGTGATAATGAAACTATATAAAGGGAAATAAAATAATTATAAGAATTGGAATTGTTTCATGATTGTACAGTTAAAAAATCCGTCTCTTTTGTAAGCAAACAAAATCTAAGTAAGGATATAAATGAGGCATTAATAATCACAAATAGGATATCTAAAAAAAAGATTCATTGACAGAATCTAGGAGGAGTACTACTAGAAGCTTAAAAGTGGCACTTTGAAGATAAGAAAAGAAGCACTGAGAAATGCTTATAGCAGAAAATGGTATAGCAGAAACTACTGGAGGGATCATAACAATTCACAGATTAGGCTCTGCTTTTCCATGGAGGAACACACTGCCTGGTACCACAGCACTCTGATCAACTGTGTGATACCTTCTACTCTCTAGCATTCCCTAGTACACTTATTTCTTCTAGTAGAGAGGTAAACTTTGCCAAGAGTCTGTTATAATTGCTCCCAAATAACTTATATCACATTTACTTGTATACTGTAACTTAAACTAGTGAACTACAAATGCAGTAAGAAAGTTTTTGTTTCTCTAGAAACTGCACTGAATACTTTAGAAAGAGAATAAATGAATTTGAGATAAATTTGTTGTAGGTAAAATAACTACAAAATATTAGAAAACTTTTAAAAATCTAGAGAGATCCTGCACTTTGAAGAAACTAAGTTGTAAATAGATATGGTTTGTCCAAGAACAACTTCACAGAACTCTAAGCCCTACATAAAAGAAAAAACACTAGTTTCTTATCTTAAGGTTGCTGGGTTAATGTTTTTTCATGTTTGTTTAGTTGGAATAATATTTTTGAATATGTATATATCCTTGTTATGATTCCTATTCTAAATGATTTTTTTCCCATTAACCAAATATTGGTTTTGGAATGGATTAGATAACGTTTCTATTTTATTTAACATCTGTGATCAATAACTGTAGTCTTGAACTCCTGGGCTCAAGTGATCCTCTTGCTTTAGCCTCCCAGAGATGGGACTGTTGGTGCATACCCACAGGCCTTGCTAATTTTTTTATTTTTTGTAGAAACAGGGCCTTACTATGTCACCCAGCCTATTTCAGACTCCTGGCCACAAGCAATCCCCGTGCCTCAGACTCCCAAAGGGAATACAGGCAGGAATCACCACATCTAGCCCAGAAAGTTAAAAAAAAATCAATTTGACAGAATTATTTTATGTATATTTAATCTAATAGTAAAAACTAGGGCTTGTACATCTGACTCTTTTTTCCATTTTTTTCTATTTTTAAAATATTTTATAAAAGTGGGCGCCATCTGTGGCTCAGTGGGTAGGGCACTGGACCCATAAACAGAGGATGACGGGTTCGAACGCAGCCTCAGCGAAACTGCAACAAAAAAAAATAGCTGGGCATTGCAGCGGGCAGCTGTAGTCCCAGTCACTTAGGAGGCTGAGGCAAGAGAATAGCCTAAGCCCAGGAGTTGGAGGTTGCTGTGAGCTGTGACGCCATAGCACTCTACCGAGGCCGATAAAATGAGACTCTGTCTCTAAAAAAAAAAAAGATTATAAAAGTGTTGATTTGTTATAGATTGGAAATTTAACACTATTCTTAAACATAGAATTTGAAAAGCACTCCCCTACACCATAGGGGTTTTGATACTCCGATCACATAGTACAGACTACAGAGCTAGACAAAGTAATATCCAACCCAGAAGAGACATTCTTAAGAGATGAGGCTTGAGTTTTAGGGGATGTAAAACAGTATCTTCTATAAGCCCCACCTCACTGTTTTAGTGACCTCATGAGCTATGTGGGGTAAGATGGGGGCCAGGTATAATGAGAGTACCTTTTGACACAAAATAAAAACAAACAGGTTAAGACAAAGGGAAGGGAAGAGAATATAAGGCTAGCAAAGTAAATGTAGAATAGCTTTCTTTCCACTTCATTGAACCTAAACAGTTCATTTGATGCATTCAACAGATACTGATTAAGCACTAATTATGTGGCAGGGACTGTTACAAGCACTGGAGATAAAGAATACACAAAATAAAGAGAAATATTTACCCTCAAGAAGCTTAGATTTTTAGAGGCAAGGAAAAGACAATAGGGAAAAATAAATTGTTATACATATTTATTTTGTAGAATATAAGATGTCATTTTTGTTAGATATATTTTGATTTCAGAGATGTTAGATGTGAAAAAATATGCCCAGAATTAATAAACATGCCAATAAGTTATATAGGGATAAGCTCTAAAGGGAAAATAAAGCAGGGAAGGAGGATAGGCAGGGTTAGGGGGTGGTTTGAGTAAAAAGCCTGGAGGAGGTGAGAGAATTAGCTAAGTGGATATCTGAGAGAGGCGCAAAGAGGAAGGGGCAATGGCTGGATGTAGCTCACACACTGCTTTAACACACAGAATGTTTCAGCTTCTCTTCTGTATAATAGTTACCTCTTTTCAAATATGGTAGGAAGAATTTAATAAGAAATAATTTATCTTGATTTTCTAATCAGAAGGTAAGTTAAGGGTGATTTAACCTACCTATGGAGAGGAAAAAGACTCAAGTAAACACACCATTATCTCTAAATCAGTGAATAGACAGATAAGCACTGCTAAACTATGTGACTGATTCGAAGAATTGTTCTCTTGCTAGCAGGGTATAAAGAAGGCAAATGAAAATCTGAAAAAACTTCAAAAGAAAAACCAAAGCTCTATATTTTCCTGTCCCCAAGTACTAAAAACCTGCTCTGAATTCTCAGCACCTCTGCTTCCAGGGACTCTTGATGCATTATTCAATGTTTTTAATTCATGACAAATTATATCTAAATTTTCTTGCTCATGTTCATTTACAGGACATTTTTATCTTGTCATCTTTTTTCATGTACCATGCAAGCAAGAAGAGAACATCCAGCAACATACCCTTTAGAAACAAGCTAATGGCACAATTTGGTGTCAATTTCACAGCTCAGTGAAGTGAAAGTGATCTAGCTGGCCATCCACATACACCTAGAAGGAAGTCTACTGCAAGCGCCCAGCCTTGATGTTGCTTGTATCATGCCTACAAGCAAGAAAAGTTCAAGTGGAGATATTATATATTAAGAGAGAAAGCAGTTATCATTCAAATGCCCTTAGAGCTAGCCAGAACAAAATGCAGAGACAGAAAGCAAAGCCAGACTTTCATTTCTATATTGTGGAAAGTAGTTTTTCAGAAGTCATGCTTATATCACAAATGACAGGGAACAGAAGCTTCCCTTTAGGGTTTTGAAAATGTTTAGAAGTAGAAATTTTCTTTAATAGATGCATGAAACCTGGATAACTATTTTAAGAGTTTTTCATGCTTTATAATGGGGGGGGGGGAATCACAGACTTCCAACTATATTAAAATAAAACCAAAATGCGGTAGGAAGATTATGTAGCTCTTATGATTAACAATTACATAATTGTAATTGTTACCAATACCCTTATTTACCAGCACACAATAATGACTCCATTTCATCCAGAGGCCACTTCTGTGAAGTAAGGAGGTATATTTTAATGATTTTCCTAGTTTTTATACATGAAAAGGCTGAATCTGAAGTCATATAGTTAATAAACGGCATGGTCAGAACTTAAATCCTATTTGATAGGGGGAGATTCTAAAATACCACAAAAGAAATGTCCTTTCTCGTAGGCATTTCTGTCTTTAGTACTGGATCAAGCTGATGAGACTGTTTTCAGTCTCTCATCACACTACAGACAGATTAGTATTCTCCACTGCCTCTAAGAAAAAGGTTAACCTCAGCTTGGCGCTTGTGGCTCAAGCGGCTAAGGCGCCAGCCACATACACCTAAGGTAGCCGGTTCGAATCCCCAGCCTGGGCCCACCAAACAACAATGATGGCTGCAACCAAAAAATGGCTGGGTGTTGTGGCTGGCGCCTGTGGTCCCAGCTACTTGGAGGCTGAGGCAGGAGACTCACTTGAGCCCAGGAGTTGGAGGTTGCTGTGAGCTGTGATGCTATGGCACTCTACCCAGGGGGATAGCTTGAGGCTCCGTCTCAAAAAAAAAAAAAGAAAAAGGTTAACCTCGTTAATCTGGCCAGTAAGACTTTTCACAACCAGACTCTTTTCCAATCTAAGCCCCCTTATAAACTCTTCACTCCAGTCAAAAAGTAATAGTAAATATTCATGAATATACCTTGAATTTTCCCACTTGTTTCCTAACTTATGCTATGACCCCACTAAAATGACTGTTATACTCTCCTATTAAACTCCTACCCATCCTTCATGGGAATAGCTTAAGTATAACTCTTTCATGGAGCTAAAAATAGTGAGTTCTTTTCTTACTATTTACTGTTGGCTTTAATGGTAGAGAAAAATTCACCTCTAAGTGCCCAATATTGTGCCTTACATACACTACCCATCCATACATTTGATAAACAGAAGGAATATAATGTAATAGACATGTGCTTGAACATAAGAGACCTGGGTTTGAATTATGCTTTGCTACTTACTGAGCAGATCATGTGACCTCACCTATAAAATAGGGGATGAAAGTATCTACTTTAATCCTATTTTGAGGATTGAATGAGTTGTATTGTACCAGTACACACACCAGCCTAACTTCTAGTTTAAAATAGGTGTTCAACATGTTTGCTGTGTATGTAAAATATGGAGACTAGACTAAATGGTTTCGAAGGGTCTTTTCTGGTCTATAACATCCTGTGATTTTTTAAGGAGCTAATCTTACTACTTTTCACATATCTATAATACCTTTTTGCCATTTACTTGTGCAAAGTACATGTGTCAGTACTTTATGACTTGTTTCATTCATCAGTATTTTCAGTATTTTATTTCCCATATAGACCATAGCATAGTTGCATATGGTAATGATCACAATGATCAAGTATTTGACAACTTCTGTATATAAATTATCTCACTGAATCCTCATATCAACCTAATGACATAGGAACTATCTCCATTTTCAAATGAGAAAAACTGAAGATCAATGGGGTTAAGTAACATGCCAAAGATCCACCATCTAGTAAGCAGTGGGGTTCATTTCTCATCTCAGACTTCTGACTTCAAAGCTCCTGTTATTCTCACTGTGCTTCGTGGTCTCTTGATGAATTGAAAAGCAGGAAGACAAAGCACCATGAATTAGTAAAAATAAGACAGAATAAAAGTCAGAGCTGTGTTATACTTCCACAAAGAGGGATTTTTAAAGGAAGAAGATTCTAAACACCCCATCATCTGGTTGGGAAGAAAACACATTTCTTGAAAGTAAACAGCATGCAAGCACACACTGAAGCAATGGGAAACTTTACTAGATCCCTGACTGAGGGCAAAGTAAGTCCTGGGCAGCTTTGCCAAATAAAATAGGGAAATGATTAAGAGCAAAATACCTGGCACTCTTTCTAAAACAGTACTTTTCTCTTAAGTATAAACAATAGATGATGCGGCCACTGGGTGTCTGCTTAGGACCGCCAGGAAAAACACTTAATAAAGAGTGTCTCTAGTGACAACACTCATGAAGGAAAACAGATTGTACAGTCTGTCTATCTGGGCTCTTCAATCATAGAAAATTGAGGGAGTCACATTGCCGGCCAGTTCTTCAGTATGTACTTTCTCATGATACAGGTGTGTATGTCGCTGAGATAAGGAACATAATGAGAATCAGATGTGACTGTGCCTGAGTGAAGTTCAGCATTGCTTACAAGTCATTTAAACTCAGTTCAAAATCACTAGTGGCTGCTCTGTGTTGTTTGCGGCTCTGGGCTGGGCACCTGAGGGTAGGTGAGCAAACAGATGCAGTGCAGCCTTCAGGCTGCTATACCATGAATCAGAGACAGAACCAAATTGCTTCACTACAGCAGAATCACAACTACCAACAACAGATAACATCTCACCATGCTCTGAGCACCATGTCCAGAGTGGGGGAAGAGAAATAGGCAAGTTTTGCTGGGGGGAGGAGATGTTTCTTTGACAAAGAAGGCAGAGAAAGGCCTTGTCAACAAAAGGAACAAAGAAACAGAGATGGAGAAAAAGCTAAAATTTATATGATATCTGTGGAAAACTAAAGGCAGTTCAGTCTATGGAAAGTAGAAGAGGTAAACGAAGGGGATGATTGCAGAGAATAGAGCTCATCTCGAATAGTCTGACTGTAGTAAGTCATCGAAAGGTTTAAGTAAGGTAGATACGTGATCAGATTTTCACTTTAAATACAAATAAATCCCTTCTCAAAGCAGCTAGTAAATCCCTTCTTCTTTGCAAATGTATTTGTGAATTGTTGAGAAACAATATCATTGTATAATAAACGTTATAAAAGAACTAAGTCACACTGTTTGCTACTTACTTGTAGCAAGACCTAAATAAAGCCCAGTCAGTATCAGTAAGTGGCCTATGATAAATGACCCATTCAAGTCGGCAGTAAGGCTGGGGACAGAGAGAGGTCTGAAGTGTCCCTAATGGAAACAGCATGTGTTCTTGTATTTGTATTCACTAAACACACCACATGTGGTGCCCACACATGGCTGAAAAACTCCAGGAAACCATAGAGCCCCCATCTATCTCCCTGACAGTTCTCACTGTAGCCAGCCTGGAAACCAGGGGCCAGGCTGGGGGTTGAATTTACTTTATTCTCCACTACTTTCTCAGGCTCTTATTCATCATGGAAAAATGAGAATTAATTCCAGAGGCACTCAAATTAAGGAAGACATTAGAATTTTTTTTTAAATCCACAATTTTCAATACTGCCAACTATAAAAATTTTGTGAAGATAACCAATATACACCCTATATTATACTCTACCCAAATAAATAGATTTTTTTTTTCCAGTTCAGTAATTACTAAAGAGGAGGGAAGACACAGAATATGATCCCACTTTGCGGGTTACAGGTCTGTCCTTCTGCATAATACAGAATTATGCAAACTGTTTCCTTGTATACCAGCTTTACCACATAAGTAAATATTTCCTTCCAACCATAAATACTGCATGTGTTAATTAATAATAGGTAAGACTCATAGGAACAGATAACATTAATTCCTTAATCCTCCAAATCCTTCAGTTTGCACTGTATTATATAATTCTTTATAGACTGTAGTAACTAATTTATTCCCTGAAGAGGACCACAATAAGAATACAAGCTAAGTACCATAACTAGGGAAGGCAGAACAAAACAGAGGTCAAGAGCACAGCTTTTAGAGTAAGACAAACCAAGGTTTCATCTCCCAACTCTCTCACTTGGGAGTTGTGACCCTGAGTTTTCTCATTTGTAAAATGAGGACAAGAACAGTATCTCTCCCACTGGGTAGCGCTGAGGATTAAATAAGTGAATGCAGAGGAAGCCTTTAACTTCAGTATCTGGCACACAGAAAATGCTCAATGTATGTAAGCTCTAATTATCTTTATCATCATTACTTCTCATAGGGTAGCAAGGCAACTTACCATCCCTACAGATCATAGGTAGAACAAAACCTCCCACAGGTAATTAAAAAAAATCTTTAAAATTAATTTTTAATTATACAAGTAGTACATGAAGACATTCTCCTTTGCTAGAGATAATTTAAGTGAATTCCTACTTGGAGTCAGAGGGCTGAATGAGATAATGTCTTGCAATCTCTAGTAGCTCCAGGATTAATTTCCCAAGGACAAGGGTAAGAGGTCAGTACCTCCACCAGGACTGTAATGCAACTGGGATTCTGCCAAGCTTCACTTTCCCCTGAGGCAGGGTTGCATGCCCTCCATAACCGCCTTGCACTCTCACTGAGACGGGTAAGCCTTAATGGTAAACACATTGTCCAGCAAAATGAGAGGATGGATGTGTTTCCAGCTCAGGAAACTTAATAAAAATTCTTTATCTATTTTATTGAAAACTCAGTTCTGAGACATTACCTCAGAGGTCAGGCCTGAAGACCAGCCATTCACTCCATTTCACGTTAAGACCAATCCACTGTTCCTCAGAGTAGTATCTTCGAGGATTTCACTCCTTTTGTGATTAAAATCAGGACTCTCAGCTACTTAAACATAAAATTTCAATGAATACCAACTAAGAAATTAATTCTACATGTAAGAGAAGTGTCTAATATAAGTAAGTGGCCAACAGTGGTCCTGGAAGACAGTCGTGGAAATTTATAAACCATTTTCAATATTTCAAAGGGAAATATGGTTTCTCTAGGAAACTGTAAACTGTGCAGTCTAACTAAAATGTCACATTTCTTTGCTGAGCTTAGAATTCCATCAGCACAGTACAGTACACAGATTACTCACACTGATCACTTCAGTGTGAGGTTTTCTTTTCAACGTCCTAGAGAACAGAAACAAAAAAGACTATGCAGGCATTCTTTGGTTTATTTATCCATGTGTAATATTTCAAAATTCAACTTCTCTCTTAAAATTTTAAGTTTAGTCTTATTATTTTCTTTATACTATCAATTTTAAAGAAAGACTACAACTTAAAACACTTCACATTTATAAATTTAATATATTCCATTTTCTTTTTAAGTACAGTTGTCCCTTGATATCCATGTGGGATTGTTTCTAATACTTCCCTTAGATACCAAAGTTAGAATGCTCAAGTCTCTTATATAAAGTGGTATAGTATTTGCACATAGCCAACATATTCCTCCCACATACTTTAAATCGTCTCTAGAAGGTTTATAACACCTAATATAATATAAATGCTATACAATCAGTTATTGCATTGAGGGAGACTAAGACAAGAGGATCACTTTGCTTGAGGTCGGGAGTTTGAGGCTGCAGTGAGCTGTGATTACAGCCTGAGTGACACAGTGAGACTCTGTCGCTAAAGAAAAAAAATAAATAGTTGTTATAGTCTATTGTTTATGAATGACAAGAAAAAAAGTATGTACATGTTCAGTACTATCATTTATTTTTTTAAGTATTTTTAATATGTTGCTGGCTGAATCCACCAATGTGGAAGCCAAGGGTATGGACGACTGACTGTTCTCTAGTTATCTGACAAACTCTTTATAAAGAATGTAGGCAGTTCATCTAATTAAGTATTGAAATATAATTCTTGGGTACTCTAAAGTATTCCAATATTGTTTATAAACTTAAGAGTTCTAACTCAAAATCATAAGTCTAATCAATTATTTAATTATATGTTAACAATCACAATATTCTCTAACATAAAAATATTAATACTTGAGTTTGAGTTACTTATATACTTTAATACATAGTTCTAAAAAAATGCTTACTCACTAAGGAAAAGATTAAGCCAAACCAAATAATATTGAAGGTTATTTTTCATAAGTAATTTGAGGGGCTAACTTCTCAGGTGAGTAATGCTGAAGGACAGAGTAGCTACAACCTCACATCAGGAAACCAGTCTTACAACCTGATGGCAAGGCAGGCAGGCCCCTTTGTGAGGTTGGCAAATAGTGGACTATAGGAGCTAAAGAAAGGAGGTAATCAGCCGGCCAGAGTCCGGAATCCAGGAATTGACTAATATCATTATTTAATTTTCAAGTAATCAGCTAGGTGGCTATGCCCTTGATAGGAAATTGGACTTAGTATCACAAAGCAAAACTACATCTGATTCAATGATCACAGCTTTTACGAAAGATGGCTTTGACAGGTTTGGGGTGACATTTATTTATGCCTCTAATTAATTTAAAATGGGAGCATAAACTTATGATTATTCAATATTGAGTTTATCTGAAAGTTTAACTTTAAAAACATGGAGTACTGGAAGTAGTCACAAATGGGAACCATAAAAGACCTTTTTATAAATTTGGAAGCTACTGGTTTAGAGCAAAGGTCAGCCAAATCCTACTCACTCTCTACTTTTGTAAATAAAGTTTTACCGGTACATAGCCACACCCACTTATTTATTATCTATGGCTGCTTTTATGCTACAGTGACAGAGTTGATTAGTTGTGACTGTTGGGCTTGAAACCTAAAGTATTTACCATCTGGACCTTTATAGGAAAAGTTTGCCAACTTCTGGATCAGAAGAATAGCTACAGAAGTAGAAATAGAAGAACTGGACTCTACCTGCTTCTAATACTGCTGGGAGAAACAAAAATATAGTATGTATGTATTACTAACAAAAACATAAAGTGATTCATGAATATAAGGTAGTATATGATTTGTAATTTATTTGTATTCTTAAGCAATTTATTTAACCTTTTTGAGCCACTTATCACAGTCTAATGTATGGAATATTAATACTTATTCTAAGTACTAATATGAAAACATGAGACAAATGCATGTTTTAAAATAATAAAAGGGCTATGAGATAGGGTAGTTTCACTTCATTATCCACTTAAAAAAAAAATCCTGAATCAGAAACTCCAATAAGCCTCTCTAAGTTGACCAACCCAGGGACTGTAACAAACTAGTCAACATACAAATGTGGTTAATATAAGGAACTTCCATTGAGTATACGTGGTGCATGTATATGAAAATTATGTCAACTTAAGGAGGTGGTCAACTATGGAGGTTTTGCTGTATATATCGCTCTCTATATTCCATATTCTGTGTGATTAAAAGTAAAATACACAGCAGGACCACAAACATTTATCCTAGATCTCCCAAACAACTGGCTATTAGCTATAAGACATTGTCCATTTAGTTAATATCTTTTTAAGAAGAGGAAATTTATATAATTTGTTGTATAATACAGGGTGTCCATAAAGTTCGTGTGCAATTTAAAATTACACACTATTTTAAACTGCACATGAACTTTATGCCCACCCTGTATATAGTAGTTGCACAAGTCAGGAATATCCACAAAATTATTTGACATCATAATTTATGAATATAAGATGGCTACACAGTAACATGCTATAACTATCTTTTCAGAACAGCCCCAGGCCAATATGGAGTAATTTCGTTTCTATCTTATGCTCTGACTCATTTGGTAGGGCAATTCCAGCAGATTTTCAACAGTTCCTTTCCCATTATCCAGAAGTAGCTACAGCCATTAGGAAACATCAGCTGTAACTCCCTAACAAAAACAGAGCTTTAACATTTCACTGTGAGAAAGATGACGCAGTCTCCAATCACTATTTTTAACCTGCCATACCTGCAAGTCCCTATTCCACCTATTAAAATGTGCTTATTTGAAAATGGCTGCAAGATCAGGAAAGGATGAGAAGAGATGGATGATGGTATATATTTCTATAAAACTGAATCCAGATAGTTAAGCTGTAAGTGCCAGGATCAAACCCATAAATGCAAATGCCATTGTCTCATCTTCCTAGAAGCATTTATCTAAATGAAACAGCTGAAACCAGAGAGAAGCTGTTCATTGGCAGTAAGTTAGATGCTGAGATCCCTTTTTTTTCTCATCTCAGACTGCCAGGTTCATCTCCATTAGCGCTGCTGGAGTCTTTTAAAGATGCAGACATGAGGGGAAAGACTTAGGTTGGTGTTCAAAGGCCACAAAAGACCTGGCACCATTCTCTGGCAGAACCTGACCATGGGGATAAGTGTGATGGCCGTTAGCTAACCTGGCAAGCACAGATCAATGTTCTGCTACTCCCCCAGGGAGAGTTATTAATACATAGTTCAGCTATTGGTTTTAGAAACATGATGACTGATTCATCACCAACTGTGGCAAGACAGAAAGAACAGCATAAGGTAAGTATAAAAATACCCAAATATACACCCTTCCTGTTAAATGCCAAGATAGGATTTGAGTACTCCAGGGCACACTAAACAAATAGTTTCATTTTTTTCCTGAAAACTCCAAATCATTTTAAATACCTATAAAAAATTTGTACAGATACTTCAGAGAATGGACAGTAAAATATTACATGAAAAGAAAAACAAATATTCTAGAGAGGAAGTATTTATTTCTACTTCTATACAATTTTCTAAATACAGCCTAAAGAAAAAGCAACCATGGGACCACATCTACAGTGCATCTTACAAGGGTACATGCGAAATTTACTAAATGTAGAATATAAATGTCTTAACACAATAACTAAGAAAATGCTGTGAAGACTATGTTAACCAGTTTGATGAAAATATTTCAAATTGTATATAAAATCAGCACATTGTACTCCATGATTGCATTGATGAACACAGCTATGATTTAATAAAAAAAAAAAAGTATATCGGGTGGTGCCTTTGGCTCAAAGGTGTAGGGTGCCAGCTCCATATACTGAAGGTGGTGGGTTCAAACCCAGCCCTGACCAAAAACTGCAAAAATAATAATAATAATAAAAAATATATATATATATAAAATCAAAATTTATTTTAAAAATACACTTCAATAATGTAATATAATGGAAACAATTCTTCAGACTTCCAAACCAACTTAAGTAAATTTATGTTTTGCATGCCTAAAATTTAAGAACAGTTATAGTATAGTATAGCAATTTCTGGCACTCGACTTCAGGATGGAATATTCAAGAGACTTCATTGACATACTTAGCAACTAAGCTTGCAATTACCTAAATCATCACTAGGTGACAATGGAATGCCTGCAATGCAATAGCTTACTGCTCTCTAACATCATATTATCTATTATATATTTATTTGTTCACTGTCTCCTACATGTGAATAAAAGCTCCATGGATGCAGGAACTTTGCTGTCTTAGTCACAACTGCAACCTCACAACCTCCACATCTAGCATATAGTACTTGTTCATTCATCAAGTATAACCAATATGATGAATGAATAATGAAGACTTAACTATGTATGTATGGTAGTGGGGGTAGAGAGGAGAATACTGATTTTAAAATTTTTAAGAGGTAAAACAAAAAGTCCTAGTATCTGACTAGATGAGGGGCTGAAAGAGAGGAAGAGTCTAGGACAATGGTTCTCAACCTTCCTAATGCCACAATGTATTTTCATTGTTAAAAGTGGGTCACCACCCATAAGTTGAGAACCACTGGTCTAGGATGAAAGGCCAGGTTTCCCATTTGAGTGACCCAATAATATCTATGTCTCTATTTTTGTGCCAATACCATGCTGTTTTGATCACTACAGCCTTGTAGTACAGTCTAAAGTCTGATAGGCGGATGCCGTTGGCTTTGTTTTTATTACTAAGAATTGCCTTGGCTGTATGGGTTTTTTCTGATTCCATACAAAATGAAGAATTATTTTTTTCCAAATATTGAAAGTATGATGCTGGTATTTTAATAGGGATGGCACTGAATCTGTAGATTGCTTTGGGAAGTATAGATATTTTAACAATGTTGATTCTTCCCAGCCATGAACATGGTATGTTCTTCCATTTATTTATATCTTCTACTATTTCTTTCTTAGGGGTTTGTCGTTTTCTTTATAGAGGTCCTTCATCTCTTTTGTGAGGTATATTCCTAGGTATTTCATTTTCTTTGAAGGTACTGAGAAGGGTATAATGTCCTTAATTACCTTCTCATTCCTCATGTTGACTGTTATTGGCATATACAAAAGCTACTGATTTGTGTACATTGATTTTATAGCCTGAGACATTACTGTATTTTTTGATCACTTCCAGGAGTATTGTGGTTGAGTCTTTGGGGTTTTCTAAGTATAAGATCATGTCATCATTGCCAGGTGTTGTGGTGGGTGCCTATAGTCCCAACTACTTGGGAGGCTGAGGCAAGAGGATTGCTTAAGCCCAAGAGTTTGAGGTTGCTATGAGCTGTGATGCTATGGCACTCTACCTAGGGTGAGAGCTTGAGACTCTGTCTAAAAAAAATTTTTTTTTAAATAAATAAATTAATTAAATAATTACATGGGAATCTCAAACTAATAAAGAAACATTAAGAAAAAGTCCTCTGCTGGTGAAACCCCTGAGTTTCTTCAGCAGAAGAGAATGCAAAGCCATTATCATTCCATGATAACCCCCAACAAAGATGATCTTGCAATTATTTAAAAAAGCATAGACCACATAAGAAAGCCATTCACCAAGAGGGAGTAGAAAGACACAATCAATTGAGAATTAGCAGCCCCCCAAAGTGGCATGATATAACTGTGATGGTCATTAGTGCTAGTACTGAATATTCTCAGTCCTTTGCCTTCTAGGAACCTAAGATTCTACCTCTTGGGCCACTTGCATGAGGAGTGAGGTGAGCAACATGTGTCAATTCAATGTGAGTCCTTCCTTTCCTTCTGGTATGGCAATTGGTGATGCTCAAGGTAATGGCTAACTTTTCAATCTGGGTCCCTGAGTAATTACAATGAGCAGAGAATGACCTACAAAAACCTACAGCATATACAAAATATATATCTTTGCTGCATTAAATGACTGACATTTGGGGGTTGTTATTGCAAGATAATCTAGCCTATCCTGTCTAGATCAGGACTGTCTAGAATAATAGCCTGTCCTGTCTATTATTAAAAATAATTCTAGGGGCAGTGCCTGTGGCTCAAAGGAGTAGGGCACTGGCCCCATATGCCAGAGGTGGTGGGTTCAAACCCAGTCTCAGCCAAATACTAAAATAATAAGAAGAATTCTAAAGCATTTGTAATATGTTATATACAATGTCTAACAATTAAGTTCATGAACTTGCCACCAGGTGCTTATGTTGGCAGCACTGTACAAATAGCGTGGTATAGTTTCATAATCTTAGTATATCAGCATCTCAAAGCTGTGCTTGTGTCAATGTTTGGCAGTGTCTTTGTGAGGGCATTCATTATGGTTGGTGTGTGTTTTTGTGTGCTGTCATGAGAATAATGGAGCTTGAATTAGAGCAACAAATAAATATTAAATTCCTGTTAAACTTGCCAAGAATGGAAGTAAAATCAGGGATATGTTAGTCCAAGTTTATGGGGCAATGCCATGAAGAAAATGGCAATGTACAAATGGACTGAACTTTTTTTTTTTGAGAGGAGAGAAACTGTTGCTGATGACGAGAGGTCACGGTGACCAGTAACAAGCAGAACTGACAAAAACATTTGAAAAACTTGTTGAATTGTGCATCAGATTGACCGCTGATGTAAGAGCATAGCAGACCAAGTAAACATTGATAGAGAAACAGCAAATCTTAACTGAAAATCTTGGCATGTGAAGGTGTGTGGTCCTGAAGGAGCTCACCAATGAACAAAAGCAAAGGAGATTCAAAGTTTGCCAAGACCTTTAGGACAGGCAAGATGACATTTCAGGCCATGTTATCACTGATAATAAAACATGGGTATATCGATATGACCCTGAAATAAACAGGCAAAGTGAACAATGGGAGTCTGTCAATTCTTCATGACCAAAATGCTCTGTCAGTCCAAATCAAGAGTCAACATGATGTTGTGAAACTTTTTTTACATCAGAGGAATTACTGATTACAAATTTGTACCAAATGGACAAACAGTTAACCAAGTTTACTATTTGGAAGTACTGAAAAGGGTATGTGAAAAAGGTAGATGAAAATGACCTGAACTTTTTCACAACAATGCACCAGCTCACATGGCATTGTCTGTAATGGATGTTTTAGCCAGAAAACAAATAACTGTATTGAACCTCCTTCCTACTCACCTGATAAGGCCCCCCCCAATGACTTTTTTCTTTACATGAAAATATAGGAAATATTCAAAGGAACACATTTTGATGACAATCAAGACATCAAGAGTAATATGACGACAATGGCAATTCTAGAAAAGGAGTTCCAAAATTGCTTTAAAGGGTGGACTGGTACTGGTGTTGGTGTGTAACTTCCCAAGGGAAGTATTTCAAGGCTGACCAGTGATAGTTATCAATGAGGTATGTAGCACTTTTTCTAGGATGAGTTTGCAAACATCATTGTCAGACCACGTAAGGGTAACATCACTAAAGATATTTTAAAAAGAAAAGAGTGATTAATTTGAGTTCTCTGTAGATTCCAGTTATCAACCCTTTGTCAGATTCATACTTTGGAAATATCTTTTCCCTTTCTGAAGATTGCCTTTTTGCTTTACTTGTTGTATCTTTAGCTGTGAAGAAGCTTTTCAGCTTAAACCGAGTCAGCTGTTGCAATGGCCGCTAAAGTCTTTGTCATAAAATCTTTCCCCAGTCCAATATCATCAGGAGTTTTCCCCACATATTCTTCTGAGATTTTTATAGTTTCATGTTTTAGATTTAAATCTTTTATCCACTTTAAGTCAATTTTTGTAAGTAGTGAAAGATGAGTCGAGTTTCAGTCTTTTAAATGTGGCTATTCAGTTCTCCCAGCACCATTTGTATGCTTTTGTTTGGTTTATCAAAGATCAGATGGCAAGTAGAGACTGGTTTCATCTCTTAGTTTTCTATTCTGTTATGTCTATGTATTTACTTTTGTACCAATACAATGCTGTTTTGTTTACTATGGACTTGTAGCCTGAAGTCTAGTAAGGTGATACCTCCAGCTTTGTTTTTGTTACTAAGAGTAGCCTTAGCTATACAAGTTTTTTTCTGGTTTCATACAAAATGAAGCACTATTTTTCCTAGTTCTCCATATTTTTTACCTCTGGGAAAGAGATATGAACAGAATGTTCTCTAAGGAAGACAGATGAATGTCTAACGAATATTTGAAAAAATGCTCATTGTCATTGATTGTCAGAGAAATGCAAATCAAAACCACCCTGAGATATCACCTAACCCCAGATAGAATAGCTCACATCACAAACTCTCAAAGCTGCAGATGCTAAGGTGGATATGAAGAGAAGTGAACACTTTTACACTGCTGATAGGACTACAAATGTATACAACCTTTTTGGAAAGAACAATGGAGAATGCTCAAAGAATTCAAATTAGACCTCCCATTGGATGCTGCAATCCCATTACCAGGCATCTACCAGAAGAAAAAAAAATCCTTTTATCATAAGGACATTTGTACTAGACTGTTTATCGCAGCTCAATTTACAATTGACAAAATGTGGAAACAACCTAAATGTCCACCAACACAGGAATGGATTAATAAGTTATGGTATATGTATACCATGGAATACTATTCAGCCATTAAAAAAGATGGAGACTTTATATCTTTTGTATTAAGCTGAGTTGAGCAAGAATCCCATGTACTCTATCCTAATATGAAGCCAGTAGATGATCTAATACATACCCTCATAAAAGAAAAAGTCAAATCAATCCAAGGTGGGGGGCAGGGGAATGAGGGAGCAGGGAAAGAGGAATAGGGAGGGATATGGGGGTCATGGTGTATGGCACACCTCTTGAGGGTGGGATACAGTTATAAAGAGGGACTTTAACAAATGGAATCAGTGTAACCTAATTTTTTGTGCCCTCAATGAACCCCAAACAATAAAAAAAAAAATAAAGAAAAGAAAAGAAAGAGTGACTAAATAGTCAGGAAGTCCCACTGCTAAGCATAGGTTACATTTGTTCACATTTTCAAGAACAAATTACTCATCAAAAGTCAGATACAACTCTGAAAGATCAATACAAGGACATTGCTAAGTAACATTCACCACTCTGGGGCACTGGCTAATCTCAACTATAATATATTTATAAAATTATACTTGGGATCTGCTAATGTGGTCATAAAGAAATAGCACAGTAGCTAAAAGGAGACATATGGCTGAGGCTGATATTTTTCTAGGATAGAAGAGACCTGAATATATGGCATTTATACATTGATGGTGAAAAGAAAGAGGTTAACATCAGGGTTAAAGACAGAAAAGAAAGACTATATATAGCTTATTAATCTTACCCAAGCTCTTCAGAAAATTTTATAAGAAGTCCTAGTTGGTTTTCACCATCACTGTCCTAGTATAAATCCCATTCCCTTTCTCTATACTAATTAAAAACTATTGAATAAAAGGTCCCTGCAATTTTCCCTAAAGAATAAAATACTTGCCCCCTAGATTCTTTTGCAATCCTCCTGTCTTCTACTTACATTAGAAGACTTCCGCCTCTGAATGTATATTCCCAAACAATTCTCATATAGACACACGAGAGAATAAATACAAAGATGATCTTTGAAACCATGCTGTGATGGTGGGTAGCTGGAGGCAATCTGTTTGTCTAAAAACAGAGGAGTCAATGGGTAATATGGGTGGATGAGTACATACCACGGAAATGTGAAAAGTTCTTTAGAAGAAATTTGTTACTGCTATAATTGTGATTTCTGTGTTCTTTATCCACCTTTCTTTCTGGACTATGAGCTCTTCCAGGGCAGAGATTAAAATGTGTTCATCTTTATAACAAGTCATCATATACTGTTTTTAACCCACAGTGATGCTTATTAAATATTTAATAAATGAACAAAGATATTTACTAAAGCCTCTAAGATGTAAAACCAAACATTTATACAAGTCTGAGAACACAATATTCAAATATACAGAAAACAATAATTATTTTTCTTTTTCTTTTTTTTTAAATTAAATCATAGCTATGTATGCAGTCATGGGGTTCAGTGTGCTGGTTTTATATATAATTTGAAATACTTTCATCAAACTGGTTAACATAGCCTTCATGGTATCCTCTTAGTTATTGTGTTAAGACATTTATAGTCTACATTTAGAAAGATTCACGTGTACCCTTGTGAAAATAACAATTTGATAGTGACTTGCAAACATGTTGTAATTTAACATTTGTTGTTTTCAGTTTGAACTTAGACCACTAAAGATAACAGAGTAATTGATGTTAGTTCAGAGATACTTAGGTATGTCACAAAACTATGAGAAATGCCTGTATTTGTAAAATATAACACAAATGTTAGAAAAATCTAATACAGACTTCGGTAGACATCCTCAGATCAAATCACACATTTCTAAGGGAAAAAAATGTATTCTGTGTTCAACAGATGAAGCATCAAATATGAAAAGACAGCTCAATGGGTTTGCATCATTTTATTCAAAAAAAAGAGTTGGCCAGCCACATTTATGTATGATGTTTAGAATCCACTAAGAGCAGCTATAATGGAAATGTCAGATGAAACTACTTCACTATTTGCCTTTAAAAGTGTTGTGCTACATTTTAAAGACACTTAGATGTTTGCCATTAAAAACTATGGTGACAGAGTCATGTGATTGCTCTCTGAGGAAATTGTAAGAAAAGGGGAAAAGGGCAGAAGGAGACACTATCTGGCAGCAGGGGCAGAAAGTCACTTTTCAGTGCCAAACCCTCTATTCCTAAGGTTTTCCTCTAATCACAACAAATCAATTGTCCATGCATTTATCAGGAAAATGTCCCCCTACAATGCTGATATTTTTAGTTGATGCTGTGTTCTCTTGGATGAATACTTCAGAGAAAAGACAGGAATAGATGTGGAAGACATAATAATTTATTAGGAACTCGTAGAGCTTCTGCTTTGTTCAGGGCAATCACATGCCCTAAAGCATAATCTCATGGGACATAAACATGCTCTAAACAATTCTCTTCTTATGGCAGAAACAGAAGAAGTAGAAAACTAGTAGTTGTAATTTTGTACTATAACATTTCACATTAAAGTATACAAATTTCAAACTAATTCCAGGACACTGTTCTATTTAGCTAATGGAACAGGAGTATATTTTACCCATCTAGAAAAGGATGGGATTAAGTGCCTTTCTCTTATTTCTTTTTTATAAGTGTAATATAGTAGGAAGGAACCCCAATACATTAGATATCTAGGGGGAAAAAACAGCTCCAATTCTTTGTGGCAAGAACTATAATTATCATTATAGTAATGCATCTTCAACCAAGCACTTTATTGTTTCTTTTCTTTTCTTCTTCTTCTTTTTTTTTTGAAAAACAAAAAGGGAACTCATTTTTAGCACGATGGATTTGGAGAATAAATGTGAAATTATCAAAATTCATAAACTAACTGAGCAAGTTTTGCAAAACAAAACAACCTTTCATTGGAAAAACAGCATACTCAAACGAATCTGTTTCTTGTATAACTTGTTTGACATGATTTGTTATCCAGTAAACCTCTGCTTAAAGAATGACAGATCTGTGTTTTCTGGACTCAGGACAAATTCAGCTGTAGGCTTAGGGGTCACTGTTAGGCCAAGGTAGAGGGCTGCCCTTGCCCTTTCATGTCCTACTGGTTGTAATTCCAGGAGAATGTAGCATAGTAAGATAAGCACCATCACCTACTCCTATTTCAGAAGCATGATTTCTTCATTTCCTCCTAATTCCTCTTCTCACCTTTGGCCCTAAAAAGGAAGTTGTCACCAGATTTATTGTACATGATCATAATCAGACTCCTCTTTTCTCATACAGGAGGACTCCTGTTCTGTTTGTACATCTGCTCCCCTGACCAGTCCACTCAGGATGGAAGTGGTCAAAGTCTGAACCCTTCTTCCTAGTCTCAAGTATATTGCCTGACTTTAGACTTCAGATTTCTGCCAGGGACAATTAGCTCATTCAACAAACAGTTATTGAGTACCTACTATGTACAAAGCAGTATTCTAGATGCTAAGGGTACAGCAGAGAACTAAATACATAAAAAATTCTGTTGTCATAGAACAACAGTCTTGTAGGAGGAAACAGACAATTAAAAAATTAACTATAGTAATGATGTAGTACAGTAGAAGTCGTCAAATGCTATGACGAAAACAGAACGGGAAGGCAGATGATCCCAGCAGGCCTCACTGAGAAGGCCCAGTGTGCCCACAACACAGTAGAAAGTAGCAGGAGAGGAAGTTAGAAAGAGGCCAGGAGCTCAGCCTCAAAAGGTCTCGTAAAGTCATTGCAAGGATCCTGCCTTTATTCTGTGTGAGATGGGAAATTATTTTGATAGTTCTGAGCATCAAAGAGGCATATTCTGCCTAATTTACTATTTTAATTACATCCTTCTAATAGATATTATTTGTAAGTAGTCTACATAAAAAGAATTCAAATAAATAGTATCCTTCCGTACTTCTTGCCTCCCTGTATGATCAACAAAGTTCCTTAGCACATTTAAAGCTCAGAGAACTACTACAGAAAGAAACATATTAAGCTAACTTTTTAACCTTTGGATATCATACATCTAGTAGACCCATAGAATCATCCTCTCATTGGAACACCCTTTAACATCTCAGTTCAGAACTCAGGCAAGGAAATATTGGCCTCGATGTTCCTTAAGATCCTTTGAAATCTAATATTCTAAAATTCTGAATCAGAAACGTTTTAATAGAACACTTCTAACTAAATTGACATTATATGGATTTAACAAAGTTTATTATGCAGAACAGATTAAATAACTTCACGCTTTAGATGTGTATCTTTTCTCTTTCTCTTGCTAAAGTAAGATAATAACAAAAAGAAGACTAGGAATAGTTAGAAACAAAGTTAGGACTAAAATATCCCTCAACATACTAGAATACTAGTCAAGGTCAAAGTTAAAGTCATCAGTATGAGCGGAGACTCTTCAGTGGCTTGTCTGTCACATAAAAGTAGTTCTACAGCTTGAACTATTGTAACCCTGCAGCCCTTAATAACTGACATCAATGTTTATTTATCTCAGCTACTGACTTTGTAAATTAGACTTTATGCAAATAATGCTTTTGAGCTACTAAACTAGAAAAATCGTTTTCTATACTCTAGTAAGGCTAAAATAAAAGTTATATTTTTAAAATCAATATATTAATCATCCAATTTGTCTCTCTGATCTTTTCTAATTCACATCGAAGAATCTCAAATAAGTTTCAGTTGTCTATAATATACTTAGTCACTGCAGCTTAATATAAACTATATGTAAACTATAGCTTCCTCTCTGATACAATTAACTATAAGATTTCCCTCTTAAAGAAAAAAATGAATAAAATAAAATGAATGCTAAGAAAGGGACCTAGTCTGACAGATCTAGAAATAAGACCAATATTTGCTGAGCACCCCAAGGAGCAGTGACTAATTCTCTCATGTATATGTAAAGGTGCAGAATGTGTCATCCCACAAGCCCCAAGTGGAATGGAGAACTAGGGCTTTCTTTATGGTGAGAGGATGGCTCATGAAACCTGAGAATGACTATCAGACCTATCAGACCCTTATGATACTACCAGATATCCAATGTGACTGACAAGCAAGCATACCAGGGGAAGAGTGGAAGCCAAGTTACAGAGACTGACTAAGGGGTTGATAGTAGGGTCATGAATTTGGACCAACAAAGACAAGGAAGAAGAGAAGAAGGTGGTCTAGAAGAATTCTAGAGTTCGGGTTGAGATATCCAAAGTGGTTTTTAAGGAAGCTCGAAGATAGGCTTTTATGGTGAAGCTTTATGTTAGGTGTTGACTGAGATGAATAAGAAATAAACGAGATAGTTTATGGCATTAAGAGATCAATAATAATAATGACTAGCATCAATTACATCCTTACTGTGTACTGTGCATGATGTTAATGTGTTCCATGCATTTGATCTCTTAACCTCTAAAGTATGTTCTGGTTTTAATCTCCATTTTACAGAGGAGTAAACAAAGGTTTGATGGTTGAACAGCTAAGTCAACTTGTTTTTAAAACAAAAAAACTCTACTGCATTTTTTAAATTTCAGATTAATGAGGACACAAATGTTTAGGTTACACTGTTTGTATTCTAAGGTAAAGTTCAGAGATGTGCTGTATATACTTACACTGTGCACTTTAGGTGAGAACTTCCCAATTATCCTCCCTTTTCTCCTTACCCCTTTCCCTCCTCCTGCCTCATCCTCACTAGAATATACTTATGTTTTTCTTTTGTGTGGGTGTGTAGTCGTTTATATATTGATTTAATATTAGTATTGAGTACAGTGGATACTTGCTTTTCCATTCTTGTGATACTTTACTAAGAAGAATGTGTTTCAACTCCATCCAGGTAAATACAAAAGATGTAAAATCTACATCCTTTAAAATTCTATTACATTTACAATTCACATATTCTGGTATAAACAATAGTTCAAAATAGACTTCTCATGTCTAGTGACAGAAAAATGAATAGCAAGCAAAAAGAAATCAGCATTATGTATATTACTTCTTTAATAATGAATGATTGATTTTTATCTAAGACAATTTACTACATACATACCAATGCAGTCTTCCTATCATTTCATATAACCATCCATTTTCCTATATCTACACTATTCAGTAGGTTTCTGTGTCAATTCTTATATATATGTGGAGCAAAAAAAAAGATAATATAATTATTTGTATTCTTAATGGGGTGCTATTTATAAATCAGTCCTTATGATTCTGTCAAGGAATCAAGTTGCTGCAGCATTTAGGAAAGGCTGACCAGAGAGGAAGAAGCTTGATCTCAGAAAAAAAGGAGTAGAAGGTTAGTCAGGCTACCAGAGGGCAGGATCCCCAAACACAGAGGTAGTAAATGATAGTGGAAAGGCAATTAGGAGCTGGATCATGAAGAGCCAAAGTTAATGAGCTTAGACTGATCTGTGGGCTATGGCGAGTCATTGATGGATTTGATACAAGGGGATGCTATGTTTAGATTTGCACTTTGAAATTCTGCTGTAAGGTCTAAGGGGAGGAGGTGGGGAGGCTGAAATATCAATCAGAAGTTATTGCTATAGCCCTGCCTCTTCCACCATTTGTGGAACAACACAGAACATAAGTAAAACATTTTAAACATGTTCATAGGAGAAGATTGAGGGTGTCTATTACTAGTTCTAGAAAGGAGAAGAAAAGATATTTATTTATTTATTTATGAGACAGAGTCTCACTTTTATTGCTCTGGTAGAGTGCCCTGCTGTCATAGCTCACAGCAACCTCAAACTCTTAGGGTCAAGTGATTCTCTTACCTCAGCCTCCCAAGTAGTTGGGACTACAGGGGCACGCTACAATGCCCATCTATTTTTAGAGATGAGGTCTTGCTCTAGCTCAGGCTGGTCTGGAACTCGTGAGCTCAGGCAATTCACCTACCTTGGCCTCCCAAAGTGCTGGGATTACAGGCGTGAGCCACCATGCCCAGGTAGAAGAAAGGATAGTTAAAAGAGACAGAGATAGAGACCTACATACATCATATATTTAAATACATCAATGTGTGCGTGTGCGTGTGCACCTGTGTTTGCGTGTGTGTGTATGCACATGTGCTTAGCTGGGACCTGAAGACTGCCTCACTATGGAGAATGTGAAAGGATAGCGTGACTGGTAGGTTTCTGCAAAGAATCAGAGAGACCACATGGAGGGAAAGGAGATGAAGAGCATTAGATTAAGACCTGCTGAATTGAAGGTGCTGGTGACATACACTGGTAGAGTTGTATCTGTACCTTCTGAAGTCTGAAATATGGGTTTCAAATTTAAGAGCAAGATCCAAGGTGAAGATAAATCTCTAGTGATTTTGGAACTATTCCTTATTTTTTTCCCCAAGATAACAATATTAAATATTAGGTTGAACCATGTAGAACTACCAATATCCTGTTTTTATGACCTCCAAAAATTATGATTTCAACATTCTAGTTTATCCATGTGCTCCTTGAAAATAAGGCCATATGTAAATACACAAGTATTTCAAAAAATAGAATCTACAACAGATATTTCACAAATAGCCTAGAAGAATAAAGTGATACATAATTTGCGTATCATGCGCTCATTATTCTTGTAATATAGTGTTATAAAATTATTATTATTAAAATTTGCACAAATTATATAATCAATAGAACTAAAAGAATGATATGTTGCTCAATTCCAATTTCAAGAAAATGTCCTTTGTGGGGTCAAGCATGCCATACATCTATCCTGTGACTTTATGCCTAAGTGAGGAACTAGTAACCATAGTTGTTCAAATGGCTCCTCAGTGCTCATTAATTCACTTTCTCTCAGCTAGTCTTTATGGAAGGAGAAAATGAGAAGAGGCAGGTACCAGATCACCTGCTAAAATGTTTTCTCCAAGAAGACACCTTATCTTCCATATCTGCAAAATGAAAAAGCTATCACCTATTATTGGTGGCTGACTCTAAGCCACAAGATAAATCCATGGCACACAAGAGAGGCTTAGCAAATGGTAGCTTTTGTTATTGTGTCAATTTTGCCAAATAACCAGAAGTTACTATTTAAAAGTCATCTATGTCAGGGTGGCGCCTGTTGCTCAGTGGGTAGGGTGCTGGCCACATGCACCAAGGTTGGTGGGTTCCAACCCAGCTCAGGCCAGCTAAAAAAATAATAATGACAATTGCAACAAAAAAAAATAGCCAGGTGTGGTGGCAGGCAGCTATAGTCCCACCTACTTAGGAGGCTGAGGCAAGAGAGTCACTTAAGCCCAAGAGTTTGAGGTTGCTGTGAGCTACTGAGGGCAATATACTGAGACTCTATCTCAAAAAAAAAAAATCCATCTATGTCAGATTGCTGAGAAGTAATATTATAAACTTATTTATACACTTAAAATTCTTGAGACAAGACATATTAGAGAAATGTTGAAACAAAAAGTCAGCCATATGGCCAAGATAACATAGTAAACAAAACATATTCAGTGAAACTATGTAGTATCCACGGAATCATAAAATCTTTGAATAGAAAATGGCCTTTAGAAGTTATCAATATTTCTTCAATGGCATGCAGATAGAGGTGAGAAAGCCCAAATACTTAGGAGATACCAATTGTTATTAGAATTATTAGAATAGTCTTATTATTTGGGGGGAGAGTAAATAAAAAAAAAATATGAAAGTGTCAAGTAAGCTAATTCTAGTCACTATTTGTCCTGTTCTTCCTTTTGACAATATAGACAACAAGTTTACTATTATACTTTCTCAAATTAAATCATATTGAAAACAATACAGATTAAAGTATCTGCAATTTGGATGTATCATTTTCATCATGTTCATCTCACTAACATAATTAAGCCACCACACTGTGGTAGGGTGATTGCATTGGTAACTCCAATTCTACACTCCACCCATTGGAGATGTGGGTTGACTCTGGGTTCAGTGAAGTTCATTTGCATAGACAAATAAGGTAATAGTAAATGCAATACCTGTAGAAGGTTGATAAGTACTTCATAATAGCATGCTCAAGGTGACTTGTTGGAGGATGACAGCCTGATGGGCACAGGGATCCTAGGGAGGCCTCAGATATGTGAGAGCGCCTAGGCAAGATCAGATAAGTTTCCAAGCCATTGCCCTCACTGACTGCAGACATGTGAGTGAGCCCCACTGAAACCAACTCAGATCAAAGATATGTAAGCATTATTGTAGCAACAGAAAACTGATATACATGATTATTAAACATCTGAAAATTGTTTACTTACTAACCCTATAAAAGATCAGATTCCACCAGAATGATTATATGATGACATCTCAACAACGACATGGGTTATGTCATTGGGTTATGAGCATATGAACCATCGTTCTTCAGGTGTTTAGGAACAGATTTTAATACAGAGTTGCACCAAATATGGGACCTTTCCAATTCTAATACTTTTAAACTCAAAATTAGAAGGCATCAAGAATATTGAATGGCTAAGATTATATCCATTTGAGAAAACTATGTAATAGCTAACTGTCTAGATACATGTAGGGGAGTACAGATATTGTACTAAACACTGGGCTAAATGACTTACCATGTATCTCCTATTTCTAATCTCTGTGATTTTTTAATCCTACATCTTGAAGAAAGATTGTTACCTAACTATAAAGAAACACTGGTTTCTAGTCAGAAGAAAGAGCAGTTGAATTTCTATTCCTATTTCCTGGCAAAGCTTCTCCAGTAGGCTTCTCAAGAGTCTAATCTTGGCATAGCAATGTGGAAGAAACTTTATAAGCTGGGGAATCCATTCCTTTTAATAGCCACTCAGGACACTAAAACAGCTAGGTGCCAGGACAAACGACACTGTTGCATATGGGAACAAGCCAAGCCAAAATAACTATTCCTAAAATTTGATGGAAGGAAGAATCAAGTCACTTCTTGTGGCCCTTTACCTATGTACAATTCTTTGTGTAAACAAGAGAAATAAAATGGACCACAAAGTAAACATGGGTGTCTTAGGATCATAATACTGAATATGCTAGTATGTACAAGCCATTTTTATTTCTTCAGAAGAAGATCATCATATAAAATAAACCTACTACTATTAATCCTATTGTCTAATCACTACCCATAAATTAAACCTGTAGTACCTAATAAAAATTAGGCATTCTCTACACATATTAAAGCCAATAACATCAATTAGAGCATTTCTAAGTCAAATGTCTTTGCTCAAGGTTTAAGTAATTGTTTTTGCAATCTCTCTAAAATGATTTATATCCCCACATACCAATGTAATAGTTACAGGACAAAGATCAAGTCCTCTGGGACTGGACCGGTCAGCTACAGTGAAATCCTTTTACTGACATTTTCAGAGTTTAGTATCAGACATTTTATCTTATTTAAACCTAAAGAGCATGTCAAAGCCTAGTGTGCCATCAAGAACAGGCTCTTTATTGTCTGGTTAAAGGGGAGACGCGTACTCTGCATGCGCAAGAGATTAAAAGCAAATGGAGGATATGAACCAGATTAATGTTCTGGCCCCTGCAGCCTTAGTGGAGAATCTACTTAAAATGAAAGCTTTGGATACTAATCCAACATTTTTTATTTAACCAAGGTTTCTCCTTGAATAGCCCTTATAACAGCATTAGAACTGAAATCCTCTAGCTCATTCTTTCCAAGTCTTCTAGAAACGAGAATACTGAAGGGAAATGTGATCCAAACTACCGCCTGCAGTGGGCGCAGGACAGGAGTACTTTGAGTTCAACAGCAGAGACAGTGTGGGACGCGTGCCAACAAAAGTCCTTTTAAAAGACTGATTCACGAGGTTAGGTAAAAATCTTTTCATCCAGGTCACTGAAAAACATCCTTGAAGGCAGACTGACTACAAGACTCATCTATGTTAATGATATATGTGGGAATGAGAGCCAATTGCCATGGTAATGCATACTTAGTAGCAAGAACCATTGAACCAGAGCGGACTCTGTGACATACTAGTTTAAAAATATCTGATTCTAAAAGAGAATCAGTTTTCCTTTCAGGTGGTAATGAGAATTCCAGATCTTCTACAGTATTCATTTAATGGGAAAGGCAATGATCCTCACCATACCTGCATGTCTAATTCCTACATTTTTTCCCCTTTGCAGATTAAAAGTTACTAGTTACTAGTTCCTCACATAGGCAGAAAATCATAGGACAGATGCATTATACATGTGACCCCACAAAAGAAGGTTTCTTCTTGTTTTTGGTCTTCATCTAGATATCTACTCTCATAGATGTTACCTCTTAAGCACCTTTCACTTAATCATGGCCTCTTAAAGAAAAACAGAAATATTTGCTCATTAGTCAAAGTTATTTAATTTCTACTTTTCTCTATTTTGGCAAGAAAGAGTAACATATTTATTTATTATGACAATGTTTTTTTCTGACCCATTTTCTATTACTTTAAAGAAACTTCTTTGTACTCATGATCATAAAGAAGGAACACTATATCTTTAATAAAATGCCTAATTCGGGTCTCAACATGCTGGCCAGTGAATGTTTGAATACTGCCAACACCCAGCGGCCTTCTGGCAGCACTGGGCCTTCTAAAAGCTGTTCTCTGGCAATAGTCTTTCACGCAAGCACTAATTTTATTACAGCTAGTTTATGATTTTCCCTCATTTCCCTGCTATTTTTAAATGTGGGGCTGCAATAGGCGGCGTCTAAAGGCCCAGGAGATGAAGGAACCATTACATACGGTTGGGTCTCTGTGGTATCAGTGGCCTTTGGAAGCTAAGAATTCAAATGCAGTGTCAAAGAGTATTTGAATACAGCATCTCTCAGGGGAACTCTGCCCAACAAGAAACACATTGCTTTGCTTTCTTTATTTTAATTTCTGCTTTCAAGTCCTTGTGGTCTCTTAACACTCTTCCCAGTTTTGTCCTTCACAGTTATTTTTGTACATTGCCCATTATAACCAGATCTATTTAGCTACATTTACAATATTGTCTTGGGGGATAAGTTTTTGACTTCTAGCAGAATGTACCAGTACTGATTTCAATAATATAATAGAAGAGCTCATGACCTGATATCGAAAAATGCCAATTTACTTAAAGTCATTCTATATATAACTCTAGAATTCAAGCTTTCAAAAGGACTGGCTAATCAGAAAAGAAGTGGCATTTTTCAAGGATGGTTTATTGGGATGAAGTAAGAAACTTATGAACTGGGGGAAGGCATGAACTTTTCTTAAAACAGGCTGACTTCTAATAACTAGGATAAACAGAGCTCTTACATGGGAAAGTGATGACTAATGTCCTGGATCCAACCTACACCATCCCACGCAATCTCTGTAATCAGAAGGGTGGGTGAAGGAAAAGCCCAAGATACAACCTAAGTTGCACAACAGCACATACTAAGTACTCTGACTTGAAGTCGGATGAAAATACATATAGAAGAGTGGGAACCACTGGTAAGAATGCTGGGTTGAAAGTCAGAAGGTCTGCACACTAGTTCCCCAGTTACATAGCTGACCCAGGCACTTTGGCTCTTCATCTACTAAATGAAAGAAGAACTATACATGATCTCTTTAAGTCCTTTCTACCTTAAAATTCTGCATTCCTAGGATTCTTACGTGTCCCTCAAGCCTGACTATGAGAGAATCACTGATTTAATTTCCTTATTTGTTTACCTTAACTATCTTCATTTATTATTCCTTTAATCCTTGTGAAAAAAACTTAGGAAAAGCAGAAAGAGATATATTGGGGGAGCGTCTGAATCCTAAAACTGTATTTTTTTTTAAAAGAGCAATTATTTCAAATGTGATTATTCAAGGTTACAATCACTCTAAAACAGAACAGAGAGAGAGAGAAGAAAAGTCACAAGTACATAAAATTATGGCTCTGGCAATACTATTATACAGTAGAAATTCCTAGATCAGACACTGTCTAACAAATGTACTTTGTCAGGAAACAACAAGGACCCAAAGCAAGTCCAGAATTCATTTCCAGATTGTCATAAATGCAGATAACAAACATTGCACCAAAATGTTTATTGCAGCCCAATTCATAATTGCCAAGTCATGGAAGCAGCCCAAATGTCCATCAACAACTTGTGTTACATGTATACCATGGACTACTATGCAGCCATAAAAAAGATAGAGATTTTACATCTTTTATGTTTACCTGGATGGAGCTGGAACATATTCTTCTTAGGAAAGTATCTCAAGAATGGGAAATAAAAAGTATCCAATGTACTCAATATCATTATGAAACCAAATATAATTACTTACATATTTATACAAATGATAAAAGTCTAGAAAGAAGGACCAAAGAGGAAGGAGAGGGAGGGGGAGGGGGAGGATGAGTAGAGGAAGGTATTTGGTGGGATCTCACCTAACTGCACAATGCAAGGGTATATTTCAAAACAACCAAGAGTATATAATAAATGTCTTACAACAAAAAATAAGTGAGGTAATGGTTATGTTAATCACTATGAGTTAAGCATTCCATATTATATATCAAATCATCAGTACCCCATAAATGGATACAGTTTTGATTTTATAAAAATTAAGTTTAAAAAAAAAAACCTCCACAAATGTTAAAATCACTGTTGTATGTACAGAGGTCAAATACTCTACAATATTTATTCCCCATTAATGTCCTTTTCTGTTTACCTATTTCCATTACCTATATTTCACTTTCTCTAACATAAAAACTAAAGGGTAGGGCGGCACCTGTGGCTCAAGGAGTAGGGTGCCAGCCCCATATGCCAGAGGTGGTGGGTTCAAACCCAGCCCTGACCAAAAACAAAAAACTAAAGGGTAAATAGATACGCAACCCAGATCCTACCTTCATATATCCTTGTATAGTACAAGCAACCAGGCAATGAAGCTATGTTACCATAAACCCCCTGTCAATGGCTCCTCTATGGCATTTATAAATCAAATCAAACTCTCTAGCCAGAGTCAGCTGCATTCATTCGACAGCATATCCTCTGAATTTACAAATAAGTTTATCCTTTCTAAAAGAAGTTATCAATTTGGCTGAAAAAGAAATAAGATTACCAAACACTGTCAAATACATTACAAAAGTCAAAGATAATATTCTTTTTGTTGGTTTAGCTTTATTTGACTGTATGTTATTCCCTGAGTTTTGTTTGTTTGTTGTTTGAGACAGTGTCTTGCTCTGTTGGTTGGTCTAGAGTGCAGCAGCTTCAACGTAGCTCAATGAAACATCAATTATTCCATCATCTTACAATTCTTCTCTAATAAATATATCTTTATGGCACTATAGATGGACACAATCTGGTAGTATTCTTTAAGAATTAATCTCCCTAGATTGAAAAAAACGCTCACTTTACATGCACAATACCAAAATACAACCTTAGAGTCTTAAATGTAGGTATATTGTCTAGCATAGCTAGGGCCTTCACAGATATCCCTGTAATTTGATAATGTTATCATAACTTCAAAATGTGAGCTCTTTTGTGGTAAGATGAAGTTCATGAGAGTACTATTATCAATAAACCAGGTCAACACTGAGCTGATTTTATAGAATGCTGGTAAGACATGGTTTATAACCTCAGTAAGTAAGCAGAGACACAAATACTACATTATCAATGATGTAGTGTAAAAGCCAATGGACTACAAGTAGGAAGCTCCTGACATAAGAATAGCCATTAATTGGCTATGTGTCCTTACCTACAGCTCTAGATGTCTCAGTTGTAAAATGAGGGCAAGATGCTCTCGAAATCTTATCTGATCCAAAAGTTGTGATTCTAAATAAATATCAGAAGTTAAAATATTCATTCATAAAAAGTATATAATAAACTACTCCCAGCTATGACTGATTAGTTAATAACAGAAGATTTTATTTATCAAAAACTAAAAAGAATAAAAATTGTTTAATTTGAAAAAAATCCAGTAAAGACACTAATTAGAGTAATATCAAGGAATTTAGGATGGAAGGGACCAAGAGAAAGAGACAAAGAGAAACAAAGGTGGATCTGATCTCCTTTGGAGAAATTTTCCAATTTGAAAAGGTAATAGGAAAAAGGCTAAAAGGTCAATAACAAAGTAGATATCTGAAGCACAGAAACTCAGCAGAGCTTTCAGCAATCCCATGAAACTAGGAAAATAAAACCTGAAGTCCAGAGCTAACGAGGAAGCCAGGATAAAAGGCCAACATTACAGAAAAGTAAACTAAGAACCTGAGCCACCTTTACCCTCAAGATACTGGCAATTTTTTTTCTTTTCTTTTCTAGTGGAGACAGAGTCTTGCTCTGTTACCCAGCTAGAATACAGTGGCATCATCACAGTTCACTGCAACCTCAAACTCCTGGGCTCAAGCAGTCCTACTGCCTCACCCTCCTGAACAGGCGGAACTATAGGCACACGCTACCACACCCAGCTAATTTTTCTGTTTTTTCCTAAAGATGGGATTTCACTCTTGCTAGGTGGGTCTCAAACTCCTCACCTCAAGTGATTCTCCCATCTCAGCCTCCCAGAGTGCTAGGATTACAGGCATGAGCCACCACGCCCAGGCAAAGATACCTACTATTTTTTAGGTGGCATACATCTGGTACAAGAGAGAACAAGTATAAAATAATTACAATAAATCATGTTATTAGCATTCTCATAGTACTAGTAAGATAAAGACTAAAGTTCAGAGTCCATTTCAGGTTTAAAGTTGGGACTGTTGAAACACAAAGACCTAAGAGTAAGCGGAACCAGAAATTGGTCTGATTAAAACTCGACTTTACCTCATTCTTGACTGGATTCAGATGATCTACTCGTACTTTAAATGCCACCAGCTATTAAAGAAAATGCTGTCTGAAAAAAGGTGATACCAGTGGGATTCTCTTAATGTTATTATACACGATGGCCAACATTCAATAAAAGGGGGAATCAAGAACAACAAAAGCAGGATCAAGAGAAAAAAGAGAAAACAGATATAAGCCTACAAACTATTAAACATAGAAATTTAAAATAATAGTTATTAATGTGTTCAGAAAAAAAAAGATGGAGAATTTCATCAGAGAACTAGAATCTATAAAAAAGAACCACATTGAATTCTAAAAGAAATATATAACTAAAATTAAGGATGTTATATATAGGCTTAATAGCAAGTCAGAGAAGATCTGTGATCCAGAAGACAGGAGAGTAAAACATATCTAGGCTAAAACAGAGAGATAAAAAAGATGGAAAATAGCAGCATGAAGCATACGGAACACATGGAACATGGATCCAAGGTGTAATATGCAACAGGAGTCTGAGAATGGGAGGACAGGAAAAATGGGGCGGAAGCAATATTACATGAGTTAACAGCTGAGAATGTTCTAATATTGATGAAAACCATCAAGCCACAAATTCAAGAAGCTCAGTGAACATCACATAGAATAAATACAAAGCATCCATACCTAGGCAATTTTACAGTAAAAATGCTGAAAACCAAACCAATGAAAAAGCAAGGAGAAATAAAAGACACTGTCTTCAACAACAATGAGACAGTGTTTTCAATAGAAAAAAATGAAAATAACCCAAATGGACAGTATATGTATTCATATAATGGAATACTGTATAAAAATGAGAATATATAAATGACTGTTACAAGTATCAACAATAATGTATCTAATAAACATAGTAGTATATTGAAGAAACCAGCATTAAAGAGGATATGCTATGCTATGTATAAATTCATTTGTATAATCTTCAAAAATAGGAAAAACTAGCCTGTGCTGTAAGTCAGAATAATGGTTGTCCTTTGGGAGTGGTTAATATTGGAAGGACACCAGAGCCAGACTATTGGGAGTTTCTAGTAACATTCTAGCTCTAATCTGGAGAGAAGTGAAAAGGGTACATTTACTCTGTGAAAATTCACAGAAAAGTCATTTTAAAAAATTATTTGTGCATTTTTCTGTATGTCTGTTATGCTTCTGTAAAAGTTTCCTTAGACACAAACACACATTAATGTATAACAATAGTCTTTACATTGCAAATTCATCTTACTAATGATTCCTAACTTCTTTCCTCCTTTCTACTCACTGCTTAATGCATCTTCCAACTACTCCTTCTCTGGGTTCAAGAGACACTAAAGGAATGAGATAGACTCCAAAATAGCAGCTTAAGTTTACAGTACATCTATAGATTATGAAATGAATAAGGTTCTAAGTGCCAGGCTAAAACCTGATCTCATTTAAAATATTTCTGTGGGTAACCAGTATTAGAGGTAAGCAAAATAAACTAATCTGAAAGAGCTAAGAATTGTTTAGTAAGACTGCTCAAAAATGTGCAGATTGCTGGATTTCAGGAAAGATACTAGCAAGGATGCACTAGGAAATGGAGTAGAACAAGAAAATAAACACAGTATCTTGAGCCTCATAATAAGAGGCTCTTTTGTGATAGACTGAACATTTAGCAAACTAGAGGAAACCGAAAAATACTTTTAGTATAGACTATTCAGGCTACATTACATAAATTCTATAAGAAATTCTACATTTCTTTTTTTTTTTTTTTTTTTTT